>WWET01005613.1:76070-88204 GCA_011038615.1 Limnodynastes dumerilii
GTCGTACCCAGTGTAGGGTATAGCCGCCGTAAGCAGGGATTTTACTATGGGAGTGCTAGGGGCGTGTAGGTTGATACGACGAGCGTACGTTCGCATTCGCCCGTCGTGCGAATTTTCGTAGCGCTGGATCAGGCCCTTGGTGCAGATCATGGACATTCTGAAAAAGTACTCCTCCCTATAAAGACACCAACCACTGGAAAAAGCAGTTTAATAATTGAAAACACCTTTGGCATACAAGAGAGCATATTGAATAATGTCCATTCTAACATCTTTATATATTCACAATGGACTGGATCCTGAACTATGGCTAAATTCCGTATATTAGCCTCTGCATCGGAATTTGAGATCCAGAATTCTGTACGTAGGAGGGGGATGCACATCCCCTGCACTCTCCTCGCATGTACAGGGCTATTGCATGCAGAACCCTACCTTAAATATGCAGAAGGCCTACATAGAATTATTCCGGGTCCACCCATCAGAATTCTGATCCATAATTCCATGTACTGCATATGCGCAGTACAGACTGATAGCATACATAAGAATATCTCCTATCATTATTAGTTCTGGATTTGGCCCTACATTGTTAGTGGCCACTATATACTGCAGTCTATTCGGGTCATATTGAGTTGTGTTCATGTAACATTTTTGCCTACTTCGCTTTTTTCTTGCTTTGTGCGGGCTCAAAAAGCAGATGTAAGTGAATGAGTCCTATTCTCAGTATATAATCCAGATGTACTCTACTTTGTGTTAAAGAAAGTGGTGAAGGGCATTCTGATCTTGGCCCACAATTTCCATCCTATACTCTATAAGGATGATGTTTAGTGGTGACGATAGATATGTGCGCACTATGGAAGTTGGGTGGAATTTTCTTTAGCAATGCATTTTGTTTTCCATTGTGTTTGCCATTGTGTTTGTTTTACACACAATGCATTTTGTTTGCCATTGTGTTTGTTTTACACACATTTTACACACAAAATACATAAAAACAAAGCACACATCAGCAATGAGACTATCATTGTGTCTTCTTAAGGTAGGTCAGATTTGTCTAGGTCTCATGTTCCACCCAGGAAATAATTTGATCAATAATAGTTATAGTGCTAATGAAGCATCAAGTACATCTTTTGTAATCACTGTAATGACTGTTACATTAATGCTGACTTAGCTGCCAGATCAGGTGATCATAATTTTGCTATACAAAGTGATTTTCCAAAGTAGTAGTTATGCAATATAAAGTGTGTCTTAATCCTTGTTGAGACATGATTCATTATGAAATTGTCTAGAAACATTGGCCCTGATTCAGAATTTGGAAATAAGAGAGGAAAGTTACTACTAGGCAAAACCAAGTTGGTTTCAGGGGGAGTTAAGATAATTTTATTCTTTGCATGTGGAGATACATGTTTTTGCTTACTGCACACAGATAGTGACCAGCCTTACTTTTACACTGCTAATTAGACTTGGGCTGGGAAATGCCACCTCTCAACTCTAATACTGTTTGCAATGAAATATGACTCCCCTGCAATCAACATAGTTTTGCCCCGGAGTAACTTTCTGCTTTTATTTTCAGTCTCTGAATCAGGTACATTCTGTTCTTAAAAAATATTCATGGAACTTAAAGAATAACTTTAGATATAAGTAGTATAAAAAATTTTTTATAGCACTGACCAAGCCCATATAGTTGGATGTAACTGTCAAGATTAAAAAAATAACACAGCCATGAGGTGGCTGTCCTGTGTGGTTTTTGGGGCAACATTTAAAATAAGCTCTTTCCCCACACCCTTTTTTCCATAAGCCCCGCCTCTTTAATGACTGCAAATCAAGACAGTCTCTCTTAAATTGTGATGCGAAGTTATTCAAATCCATCCAGTGGAAGGCCCAGAACAGACTCCCCGGGTCAAAGTTTTGCCAAGTTTACATCAATAGGGGTTCGAACATGACCCTAAACCCCCTAAAACCTGGTCAGGATACAACTGGATTACCTAACGTTGGCTTCATTCCAACTGGTACAGGGGTGTGAGAATATAATGTAGAAGATGTAATAACAATAATGATGTTTGGTTTGATCTTCTGCTGTATGTATTATAAGTGATTTATTGTTAACAAGCTTTAACCTTACATCAAAATGGAAATAAATTAAAATATATCAATTTTGATATGCAATTAAGACTGTTACTTTATATACTAGGTTTCTATGAAGTAGCTTTCCTTTTTATAAAGTTTAAGTTTATGCCTGTTGCACAAAGTCAATGTAAATTTACACCTGTTAAATAATCAGTTAATCAAATGATCTTAGAGAGGACATGCATTGTCACATTTATGCTAATTAATTGATTAATCAAGTTAAGTGTATAAGAAGGTATGGACATGCTGGACTTTGATATCCCATGGTGAAATCTCCCAGTGAGAAAAACACATCAGAAATCATCTCCCAGAACGTCCATTTATCATTCGGTTACTACCTCATTTTATGGTCTTTACAAATAATGAATAGATTCAGAAAAGAGTTAAAAATAGGGGGATCCTTGTTTCTATTTGCAATTACATTGACATTGGAATTATGGACCGGATTCATACTTAATAAAGAGTTAGGTACAGACCAATTCAGCCACCCTGTTTTTAGGTGCCTAGTGGCACTTAAGAGTGCCATAGGCTACCTTATCTTACCATGCGGATTTTCCTTCTTAAGAAGGAACATACACAGAGAATGGCTGGACCGGCACTGGCCCCCCCCCCCGCTCCGCCCGGTCCCCAGTGCCGGCCTGACCCCTTAAATGAATGCCACTGTTAAACATTGTAAGGCACTCTCACCGTGAGAGCACCTTACAATGTTTAACAGCAGCACTCATTCTCTGCAGCGCCTCCAGCCCTCCTCCTGTTTAACACTGAATGACGCTGGTGTGATCTAAATTCACATCAGGGTCATTCACTTCAGAGCCTACCACCGAGCAGAGCAGAAGACTGAAGGAGGAATTCATCAAAGGTAAGTAATGTATTGAAGTGGGGCTGGAGAGACATCATGGGAAATACTGGGGGGCTGGAGTAGACATGATGGGGGATATTGGGAGGCTGGAAACATGATAGGGGATACTGGGGGCTGGAGACATATGATAAAAAATACTAAGTGAATGGAGACACATGATGGGGAATTGGGGGGGCTGGAGACACATGATGTGGATAATGGGATGCTGGAGACATGATGGGTGATACAGGGGGGCTGAAGACATAATGGGGTACTGGGGGGCTGGAGACACATGATTGAAAGTACTGGGGGGATGGAGAGACATGATGGAGAACTGGGGGGCTGGAGACACATGATGGGTATACTGGGAGCCAGGATGACATGAATTGGAAATAACAAATGGAAAACAGCCGCACCAGCTTGTATATCAAAATAAAAATATAAGAATAGTAGGGGAAAATAAAGGTTCTGCTCTTGTCTTAATATAGGGAGAAAGCACAAAAACAAGAATGGTTGCAGAAATAACTGCAGCCTAAATAGAGACTACTGTGAGTGCACACTTAAATAAAAGAGAGACAACATCAATAGACTATTAAAAATTGTTTTTTATTAGGTCATTATCTAAAATAGCACCACATGAGGGTGAGAATAACTATGTATGATAACATTGATCAAAAATACACAATGTAGCAATATGAAAAAGTACACAAAATGTATCTCAGGCAGCATTAATCACATGAGTACACCGCAAAACTAACTAGAGCAATGGAAGGAGACCCTAAATAGAGGAGATTAGCAGCCTCATGGCCACGTTTCACATTTCGGTGCAGTAATATTACCCTACCTGGCCTGTGGATCGTAGCTGCGTCTCCTGGAAAGCTGCAAGAGAAAAGAGAAGAAAAAACAGACAGGTCTGTGAACCACCGGTGCACTAAGGGGAAAAGGATCACGGCTTCCTGCTGGCTGTCCACCCTGCCAACAAGGCTTTGTCAAGAGTGAAAGGTAACGGGACAGGTGCCTCCTAAAAAGGCGGTTGTAGCCAATCATAGAAGACTTCAGGCTAAGTATTGAGTAGCATTTTAACAAAGCACCTGAGGAACCGGAGAGAAAAAACACTAGGAAAATGGTGTAAAACAAAACATAAGATAATTAAAACCAAATACATAGGAAGCACATTCGCATGCAAATATACAGCAGTACTTTGGCAGCCTGAAAATTTAGAGAAACAACTCAGTAATACAAAGTGTCCCAATCTATACCATGCAAGTATATACTTGCTATGAGCAGAGTGACTTTACCATGGGTACATATGACTAGTATAGGGGAGAAATAAGGAAAGACTAATAAAGCAACACTATAGTAGTAAGTGTCACCAGCTGCAACATGCAGAAATATATATATGTCTATGGGGGAAGATAACCCCGTTTGTGGATTTAGATATGAAAGAATTAGATATATATCGTTAGAAACAGTACAACGGCATACAGTAAATGACCAGGCTAAACCAAAAGAACACTATTGCCAGGAGGAAAATAAGTAACAGTTATGCTGTTATGTAGAATGTAATGAGTACATTGGGTAAGACAAAAAGAAAAAATGAATATATGTCCTAGTCCTAAAAGAATACAAATAAATATAAAAATAAGATATGCAGATGATGGGTAAATAGAAAGGTCAGAAAGTCACAAGTAGAGAAAAACTATTTAGAGCCCCATGTGGTCTCCACCAAATAGGGTTATTATTCTAAAAAAGGAACATATGAAATATTTTCGTTAAGGCCTTTGGGGGAAACAGTATTCAAATCAAAATCCATTTTGCTTCCCTCCTTAGGAGGATTTTATTGAGATCACCCCCCTACTATCTAGTTTAACCTTGTCAATAAGGAAAGCTTTATGATGTCTGTGGTTCGAGTTGTGTTGTGCCATAAAATGCCTGGCTATCGGCGGTAAGGATTTCCCTTTGGCATGGTCTGATGGGACATTCTTGATTGACCTGATGTGTTCCATCAGGCGTTGATGGAAAGGTCTGATGGGCTTTCCTATGTATTTCAACTTGCATTTGCAAATCAGACAATATACAACTCTTTTAGAATTGCAGTTTAAAAAAATGTTGGATTTTGTATGTTTTACCTAGCTGGCCATTAAACTCTGTCATTTTGAGCATATACGTGTGCTGCATGTACTGCATTGAGGAAGAAAAATTACTTTTTACCAAGAAACCCCGTAGATTTTTGGAACGTCTCCAACACATAGGTATAAAAGTGTTGATGGCTCCTGCTAATTTCTGATCTGATTTGAGGATAGAGATGTTACACTCTGCAGGTTCATCCTAGCAGAGTGTGTGTAATTCCTTGCTAGTTTTGTGTCTGTTTTCCCCCAGCTGAAGGTTAATTAATCTCTGTAGGTGTGTCTGTCTGCCATAGCTGATTGGGGGAGTTACCCTTAAATAGCCTCTTGCGGGAACATTCTCTGCTGGTCATAGATTTCAGCTTTCTGCTCATAGCTTCCAGCTCCAGTGTCTCTGTCTGTCCTGCCTGCAGTTTGTGATTCCAGCAGTACCTGCATCTCTGCTCCTGCAATCCTGCAAACCGGACCTGTCTACCTTGCATCGCTGCACCACAGATCCCAGCAGTACCTGCATCTCTTCTCCTGCAATCCTGCAAACCTGACCTGTCTACCTTGCATTGCTGCACCACTGATCCCAGCAGTACCTGCATCTCTGCTCCTGCTATCCTGCAACCCTGACCTATCTGCCTAGCATCTGGTTCAAGCCGCTGTTACTATTCAGTTGCCTTGCCTTATATTTGTTTATCGACACCCGTTAATAACCTGGAATCTGTTACCTACAATAAACCTCTTGTATTTCATTTTGGCTTCTATATTCCTTGTACCAAGCTGCAGGTATTCATAACACCAAGTGATTGCACTGGATTCTTGACAATAGTTGGTTATAAATCTATAGTATGCCCCTTACTAAGCTTTTTCTTAGGGTATATTAAGGTTTCCCTATCCGTCCTCAGTGCTGCATGGTAGGCAGGAATGAGTAAGTTCTGGGGGTAGCCTCCATTGAGGAGCCTGTTTTCTAATTCTTTAGCTCTTGACTTAAAACTAGAGATAGAAGAACAATTGCGTTGTAATCTCATATATTAATTTCTAGGGATGTTTGTAATGACATTCTTATGGTGTGCACTCGTATTGTGTAAAATACTGTTGGTGGCAGTCGTCTTTCAAAAAAGGTCAGTGCAGAGACGTCTGTGGTCATCGATATAGATAGTGACGTCAAGGAAGTCAAGGTAGGTTAAACTCTTGCTCATGGTGAGCTTCAAGTTGAAATCATTGTGGTTCAATAGATTGAAGAAGGTGTCCAGAGTCCAGGTCTCCCTGCCATAGGAGCAGGATATTGCCTATGTAGTGAAGCCACATGGGTATATACTGTGTGTACACCTCATGGGCCTCTGAAAAGACGACATTCTGCTCCCACCACCCCAGATATAGATTCGCAAAACTCGGGGCACAAGCTGTGCCCATTGCTGTGCCCCATAGTTGCAGATAGTAGCTGTTATCAAACAGAAAGTAGTTCATTTTTAAAATGAAAGATAGCAGGTCCAGAAGAAAATCATTATGCGCACTGAGGACTCCTGATCTCCTAAAGTGCTTAATAGCCTGCATCCCCTGTTCATGTGGAATACTGGAATAGAGGAATTCCACAACAAAACTCACCAGCCAGGAATTGGCTGGGACATAGGGCCTGATCCAGAGCTACGAAATTGCTGTCCGACGAGCGAGCGTACGACGTTTTTTTGCGTATTTTCGTACGAAAATTCGCACTGCGCATGCCCAGTATGACAGCTTCCGGTCGGCTGGACGACATGAGCGTATAGCGGTCGTATGGTGTGCGAATTTTTCGCTCGAGGGGCGTGCGTTCAGTGCGACGGTCGGCTGGGCGCTCGTTTTACAACAGGGAGGCGGGGATAGCCATTTAAATTGTACAGTATGGGCGTGCTAAGCCCGTACGCTCAGCGTATTATGTGCGAAAATTCGTACGCCCGACGGTCGTACCCAGTGTAGGGTATAGCCGCCGTAAGCAGGTACTTTACTATGGGAGTGTTAGGGGCGTGCATGTTTTTTTCGCACGGTCGAACGTACGCATTCGCCTGCCGTGCGAATTTTCGTAGCGCTGGATCAGGCCCATAGACATCAATGTCGGCTATCAGATCTTGTGTGTCTTTTATGTATGAGGGTAGCGTAAGGACATGTGGCCTCAAGTGAGCGTCAAGATATTTGCTCACATTATCTGTGAGATAAGAATTGCCAGAAACAAGGTGCACAAGGATTTTAAATCCTTGTGCACCTTGGGGAGGAGATAAAAGCATGCGGTTCTGGCGTGTGCTACTGTCAGGAAGTCATACGTTTTATTATTGATAATCCCTTCATCCTTAGCAGAAGTTATCTACATATATATGAAATTATACGATTTAAGGAATTCGTCAGTAGGATTACCTGGTTACCTTAATTGGCGTAGGGCCTCTTTTACATACATATCAGATGGCCAAAGGACAATATTGCCCCCTTTGTCCGAGGGCTTTATGTTTTTTTTTTTTTGGAGATATATGGCAGTTTTTAACATAAAGTAGGAATTATATAGCAGAGACTAGGACGCTGTCTGTATATTATAGTAGTGACTATCATTTACTTTCTTTTATTGTGGTTACAAAGTTGTGTTTTATTCCACTTACTACAATCTAGGATGGTCACTGGTGTTAAATTGTTAAACAAGGGCGCAAATTTAAAGTTCACAGTGGGGTGCTGAACACCCTAGCACTGGCCCTGTTTACATCCCCCTCACCCATTTTTTCCTAAATCTTCCATGAGGCTGCTTAAGCACGCTTTCTTCTGCCTAACCGCATATAGTCAATCTATGTACCTAAGTGGTACATAGATTGTGTAAATGACCTACTAGGCGTGTGAGATGAAATGAGGGGGGCACAGAAGACTACCTACCAGGGTATTTGACTACACTCACTGGGGCAAAGGAAACGCTGCACAGGGTGTGCAACAAGGAGGCAGCAGAATTTGTATTGGCAGCAGATACCTTGTATTCCAGGGGTGGGGAACATGCCCTGGCAATACAAGTGCAGGCCATTACCCAAGGGGGAAAAATTTATTTTCCGGTGCTCTGGGCCCCCTCAGGATAGGGATTACATAAGACATTTAAAACTGGCCTGGTAAGTGTTGTTTATTAAGTGTGTGTTGTTTATTAGGTATAGTTTTGTTAATTGTACATTAAATTAACAATTCTTCACATTTGGGAGTAAGGTTGGTAACTTGAAGGGGTATTCCCCATAGAAGTGGTATTAGGCCCTGATTGACAGTTAAGATATGGGCCAGGCTGCTTGTGTTTCCCTTGTAGATTCCTGTGTTGATAAGAAGACGTTGAGACCAGAAGTGGGTGTCTTTCCTCTCTCTGTGTCTGTTCCCCTCCCTCCATCATGGGTGCAGACGGAGCCTGCAGGCAAGGGAAGGTTCCACTCTGCTAGCTGACTGATTGGCGAAGAGAGGTATGCTAAGGCTCCAGCCAGTAATGACGTATACCTCACCCATGTGATACACCCCCGGTTTCCTCCTGTGTTTTCTTTCAGATCGGGGAAGTGATAGGCCTGATAAAAAGCAGGCCCATACATCTTCATCCAAGCAATCCTGCAGGACCCGGTATGACCACTTGGGTTAAGGTGGAAGATTTGGGTAATATAGTGCTGTGACAACCGTTCTTACAGCGTGATAGATAATATGGGCAGGGTGATAGATAGTATTTGCAGCGTGATAGATGGTATGGGCAGCTTTATAGATTGTATTGATAGTGGGATAGATAGTATGGGCAATGTAATAAATAGTATGGGTGGTGTGATAGATAGTACAAGCAGCGTGGTAGATGGTATGGACAGTTTTATAAATTGTAATGATAGTGTGGGCAGTGTGATAGATTTTATGGATGGTGGGATAGATAGTATGGGCAGTGTGATGGATTGTATGGATTGTGTGATAGATAGTATGGGTGGTGTGATAGATAGTATGGGAGGTGTGGGAGATTGTATGGGTGGTGTGATAGATTGTATGGATGGTGTGATAATAGATGGTATGGGTGGTGTGATAGATTGTATGGGTGGTGTGATAGATTGTATAGATGTTGTGATAGATAGTATGGGTGGTGTGATAGATTGTATAGATTGTATGGATGGTGTAATAGATAATATGGGCGATGTGACAGATTGTATGGATGGTGTGATAGATTGTATGGATGGTGTGATAGATTGTATGGGTGGTGTGATAGAATGTATGGGTGGTGTGATAGATAGTATGGATGGTGTGATAGATAGTATGGGTGGTGTGATAGATAGTATGGGTGGTGTGATAGATAGTGTGGATGGTGTGATAGATAATATGAGCGGTGTGACAGATAGTATGGGTGGTGTGATAGATAGTATGGGTGGTGAATAAATAGTTCAACCACTAAAAGCGCTAAAATGTCTGCTGCCTGAAAACACATTTAAAGATATCCCAAGCTCTAAAAGTAAAGTGAAAAAGCAAAGACAAATGTGTTTATAGGTGCTGACTAGGGATACACTTGAATCAACATCTATTTAAATAAATATGCATTTAAATTATATTTAAGAGCAGCAAATATCAGGATAGAATAGAATTGGGGTATAGGGTGGGAACCCCTTCCCAAATATTGAACAATCCAAGTTGGATAGATAAATTCCTCACTTTAAATTCTCTGAAAATAGAACCAAATGAAGCAATCTTAATAAAAAAAATAAACTTTACTATTAAAAACTAGAAACAACAAATAGATACAGAAAAACAAATAATGAACGTCCCTCTAATACTGTGTCTCCCTCTCAGGGGAGAATGGAACAGACAGAAGTCTCCAGACTAGCGCTATAAAACCAGGGCAGTGCAGATGGTGGTGTCGGAAGAGACCTGAGAAAAACGATCCGGTACCAGGGGAGTTGGATCCACACGACGCGTTTCAGGCTAGGTGCCCTTTTTCAAGTGATGCTCCTTGGTCTGTGTTTAGGGTTTTTAAGGGCTTCCACAATTGCTTTCAGGTGTTGTTGATTGAAGATCCGCGCTATGACTGATATCCGATTCCCACATTGTTTATGTTGATACTATTATTGTCGCTTATATTTTAACAGCTATTATATTATTATTATTATTATTATTATTATTATTATTATAATATTTAACATTCCGATGGACACAAGAGCATCCCAGAATAAACATCAACACCTCGTGCCAGATTTACTAAGCTGCAGGTTTAGAAAAGAAGAGATGTTGATGTTGCCCATAGTAACCAATCAGATTCGAGATCTCACTTTCATATTACCTACTAGTGAATGTTAGCTAGAATTTGATTGGTTGCTATGGGCAACATCTCCACTTTTCCAAACCCACAGCTTAGTAAATCTGGCCCTAAATCATCATTGTGTTTTGGTTTTAACAAATAAAGAAAAAGAAAACCTCCAAGGTTTTGGTTTTGGAACTGTTTATAAATAAATAAAAAAAAAACTAAATTAAAAACTGCTAAAATCATGTAGTTTTTATGGATAACATTAAATTTCAGTCATTTCCAATCAAATAGGACCACCTCACAGCTCACAATATTGAGGTTGGTTGGTACATGCTAGTATATATTGTCTATATACTTTCACACTTTGTTTCTTTTCCAGCAAATAAAATTCTCAAGTTCAATGTTATGCGTTCGTGCCTTCTATACACTCCCCTAGACACACCCCTTGAATACACATACTTTGACCGATTTCCGCTTTTCAAACCCTACCTTAACTTTTGACATCGTAACTGCACTCGTACGTATAGGCAACGCGGACTTACACAGCTAAGCATGCCTATACTGTACAATTTAAATGCAAACCCCCGCCTACATAGCGTAATTTAGGCGTACTTTTGGCTCACGTAAAATTGGCACGCCCCCACGTACGGATTTACGCAACTGATATGTAAATAGCCCATACGCTCAGAGTTACGTTACATTACGTAGCGTATCATCTGTTGTGCACAAAAATTTCAATTTTACGTGTCCGCCAGGCGTAAATCCGCACAGAAGCGTTGTTCTGGATCTGGGCCAATGATAGTATATGTTCTCAAGTGTACAGTACAATATCTAATTGCCCTCAAAAATTAAATGAGGAAATTACCTGCTACCATTTATGATAATGGTCTACCATTGGCGCCAGGGGTTATTTGAAAAATTCAAGGTCGAATAACCATTTCACACATTAACAGTATCACGGCCTGAGGACTGTGGGAACCACTGGTGGGCTGGTCAGGGGGCGGAGTCGGGGTCTCGAAGACGAAGCAGGGTGCTCTTAGGTAGTGTTTGCGCTGTCTCCAGCCCCCATAATTTGCTTCGAGCCCCTCAGTAGCTTCCATCATGTGCCTCCAGTCCCCCATTAATCACCACCATGGGCCTCCAGCCCTCTTGTTGCCCCTATCATGTGCCTACATCCCTCCAGTAGCTCCCATCATGTGTCTCCAGCCCTCCAGTAGCCTTCATCAGGTGCTTTCAGCCCCCCAGTAGCCCCCTTTATGTGCCTACAGCCCCCCAGTAGTTCCCATCATGTACCTCCAGCCCTCCAGCAGCCCCCATCATGAACCTCCAGCCCCCTAGTAGCCCCATCATGTGCCTTCAGCCCTCCAGTAGCCCCCATCATGTGCTTCCAGCCCTCCAGTAGCTCCCATCATGTGCCTCCTGTCCTCCAGTAGCTCCCATCATGTGCCTCCAACCCCGATCATGTACCTCCAGTCCCCATTATTCTAAAGATGGCGGTAGTGGGTCCCTCCTATGCTACCTAGCAACAGCCTGTCCCTGTTGTTAGGTAGCGGAGGAGAAACCCCCTGCCGCCATCTCCACATTCTGTATCTTACCTCAGTATCCTGAAAGTTCCTACCACATTCAAGATGGCATCGGGGGTCCTTCCTAAGGACCTGCCATCGCCATCTTGGATGTGGCAGGAACTTCCTGAATTCAGAGGTAAGGTGCAGAATATGGAGATGGTGGCAGCGGGTAACTCCTCTTCGCCACCATCTTCACATTTTGAACCTTACCTCTGAATTCAGGAAGTTCCTGCCACATCTAAGATGGCGGTGGTGGGGCC
>WWET01005614.1:2827-19775 GCA_011038615.1 Limnodynastes dumerilii
AATAATAATAATAATAATAATTAATAGAATTAGAGATAAGAGGTGATGTCTCCTAGTACAAGTATAAATAACAGTGTAATAGTAACGCTGGTCAGTATCTGTGTGTAATATATGTAAAGTCTCCCTGAATGCAAAGAATAACATTAGTCTCACCCCCTGAAATTCATCCTGGTTTTGTCAAAGTGTAACTTTCCACCTGTTTTACTCTTATTTTTAAACTTATTCTGGTCAACATTATCTACTTGTTGTCTGTTCTGTATATCATGCTACACACTCATAGGGCCGGACCCTCATCTAAGAAATGTGACGTCTGTACGCCAGGTATATTACCACATCGGAATGCAGCCATCAATGCACCATTCCCTGTGGAAAAGAGCTTCCACGAGGGAGAAGGCAGTGGCATAACTAGTATGGGTTTTGTAGGGCATGTTCCCTGGGCACTGATGGCTTTGGAGGCGCCACCTGTGCCATCATCGCATGCCCTACAAAGCCCATCGCCACCAGTGCACAAAAAAGAAAGAATAAAACCCTCTTACCTTACTCTGTGAGTCTGTGAGCAACTGCGGCGCGACATCCACCAATCAGTGTTCAGTCGGACAGCGCTGGTCTATAGGATGCATTGCAAGATTAGTTCACTCTTGCAGTGTGTCATGTGATTAGCGCTGTCCACGCTGTCTGGCTCAACACTGATTGGTGGATGCTGCACGCAGTTGCTCTCAGACTCACAGAGTAAGGTAAGAGGGTTTTATTCTCTCTTTTCCTGGAGGGGGATGGGAACATGGGGGGGCACATTTTGGGCATTTGCCCTAGGCGCCATTTGGGCTAGTTAAAGCCCCTGGGGGAAGGGCCATCTGGCATGTGTATAAGTTATGTGGGTGGCTTTAGCCCTTACGTATGATCCTCTGTTCTGCACGTATGGAGATGCCTCGGGAATGGTTAAGGTTTGCCCCTGGGACACAGACTCACTATCTGTATGCAGGAGTGCTGGGGGAGCGCTGAGGGAGTGTCCTGCTCTATATGTGCAGTATTCTGTACAGCCCCTGCTCTATATGTGCAGTATTCTGTACAGCCCCTGCTCTATATGTGCAGTATTCCATACAGCCCCTGCTCTATATGTGCAGTATTCTGTACAGCCCCTGCTCTATATGTGCAGTATTCTGTACAGCCCCTGCTCTATATGTGCAGTATTCTGTACAGCCCCTGCTCTATATGTGCAGTATTCTGTACAGCCCCTGCTCTATATGTGCAGTATTCTGTACAGCCCCTGCTCTATATGTGCAGTATTCTGTACAGCCCCTGCTCTATATGTGCAGTATTCTGTACAGCCCCTGCTCTATATGTGCAGTATTCTGTACAGCCCCTGCTCTATATGTGCAGTATTCTGTACAGCCCCTGCTCTATATGTGCAGTATTCTGTACAGCCCCTGCTCTATATGTGCAGTATTCTGTACAGCCCCTGCTCTATATGTGCAGTATTCTGTACAGCCCCTGCTCTATATGTGCAGTATTCTGTACAGCCCCTGCTCTATATGTGCAGTATTCTGTACAGCCCCTGCTCTATATGTGCAGTATTCTGTACAGCCCCTGCTCTATATGTGCAGTATTCTGTACAGCCCCTGCTCTATATGTGCAGTATTCTGTACAGCCCCTGCTCTATATGTGCAGTATTCTGTACAGCCCCTGCTCTATATGTGCAGTATTCTGTACAGCCCCTGCTCTATATGTGCAGTATTCTGTACAGCCCCTGCTCTATATGTGCAGTATTCTGTACAGCCCCTGCTCTATATGTGCAGTATTCTGTACAGCCCCTGCTCTATATGTGCAGTATTCTGTACAGCCCCTGCTCTATATGTGCAGTATTCTGTACAGCCCCTGCTCTATATGTGCAGTATTCTGTACAGCCCCTGCTCTATATGTGCAGTATTCTGTACAGCCCCTGCTCTATATGTGCAGTATTCTGTACAGCCCCTGCTCTATATGTGGAGTGGAAATTTATGGCACAGAGAGGCCGGGAATTAGTGGACTGACTTACGCGTTACACCCAACTTTCATGTAGTTTAAATTAGGAGGCGCCCATTTTCCGCACTGTGTGATAGCCTGTGCAAGTGCATTCCCAGACTTCAGGCTTTACAGAAATTATTTATTGGAATCACAAGTCGCCGTTCACCCCCGGTCCAATTCTATAATATTTTATAATATTAAATATTGTTTTTTTACCTATTTAAACTCAAGTTTCCAAACTATGAGCTCTTACCCCTTCTCTTTCTCACTACACCCTCTACTCTGTCTCTCTACACCATCTTCCCTGTCTCTCTACACCCTCTTCTCTGTCTTTTTACACTCTCTTTATCTGTCTCCCTAGACCTTTTCTGTTTCTCCAGGCTCTTCCTCTGTCTCTCTGCACCTGATTCCAGTTTTCCCATATACCTTTGCTGATTCTTGATCTTCTGCCTTCAGGATGGAAGCTGTTGTCTGGGAAATGATGCTGAGGTCACATCAGCATGGCACAACCTATTTCCCAGCAGCTTTTATCCAGGAAATAGCACTAGATAAACGGCACCCCTATAAGTGCACTAAGGTATGAAAATTTAGGGTTGCCCCTAACTGTTGGAAGTCCATCTGTGAGTGGTTAAAATAGCAATGCAATGATTTCTAGATAGTGCATCTTGTGTTATCTTGCAAATCCATTTAAATCCTTGATTTCTAGATAGTGCATCTTGTGTTATCTTGCAAATCCATTTAAATCCTTGAACTTACCCCTTTCCTTAAGAACTTTAAAAGCAATTTTTTAAATGTATTTTTGATGGACCATGTTCAGAGATCCGTTTTTTTAATGTATGCAATTATACGCATGGCCGGCGCAAGGAAACACCCACCAACACCACGACACTCCCCTCTCCCGGACTTGCTGTCGTGGACTTATGGGTCCCTAGATCACTCTGTTCTTTACGTGTGCACTTATGGGCGTATATATGCTCCGTCTGTGCGATTCTTTATAACTGTGCCTCCTGCGCTCATTTAAATGCCCCACCCACTTTTATTTAAATTAGCAAGTACGTAAAATACGCAAGCGACTATCCGCGAAAACGGTCCTCTGAATGCGGCCTGATGTTTTTATTTTGTCAACAAAAAACAAATGCTTCAAAGGCTTTAAAAAACCGTAGAATAAAAATAAAAAATAGGAAAAAAGATAAAATGAAGAAATGGCCGAGTTATAAAAAAATGATAAATAAATAACATCAGACACATTGCAGCTAATTAACGAGATCCCAGGAGAAACCAAGCATTTATAAAGCTGCTCAACTAGGCATTGATACACTCTATGTATCAGGGATGTTATTCTGGCAAGAGCCTACTAGAAAGGCTCCATAGACCTAACTTGCTGATCCAGTTGAAGATAAACTTACCGAATAGATAGCATCCAGCCAAAAACCCTGTACACATTCTTATTTATCACTGCTTTTATGGCATAGATAGGTCTCTTATGTGATAACATGTTGACATGATCCATCCATTCAGCCATTAAAATGCAAACCAGACCCACCATTGAACAAACAAGGGCAAATCATGCAACAGAGGGAATCACCCGGAGCAAGAAATAACAAGAATGTGTCCTATATCTGGAAAGAGTTCACACAAAAAGAGTGTAGTATGTGAGTGCGAGGTGAGTTGTACTGATATGGACATTCTGATGATCACATTGGTAACTGGTGCGATGTGAGTTGGCACCTCTCTGCTGATGTGGACATTCTGATGATCAAATTGGTAACTGGTGTGATGTGAGTTGGCACCTCTATGCTGATGTGGACATTCTGATGATCGGATTGGCCACTAGTGTGATATGAGTTGGCATACCTATACATTCTGATGATCGGATTGGTCACTAGTGTGATGTGAGTTAGCATACCTATACATTCTGGTAATCGGACTGGTCGCTGATGTGATGTGAGTTGGCATACCTATACATTCTGATAAATGGATTGGTCACTGCTGTGACAAGAGTTGGCATACCTATACATTCTGATAAATGGATTGGTCACTGCTGTGATGTGAGTTGGCATACCTATACATTCTGATAAATGGATTGGTCACTGCTGTGATGTGAGTTGGCACACCTATACATTCTGATGATCGGATTGGTCACTAGTGTGATGTAAGTTGGCACACTTATACATTCTGATGATCGGATTGATCACTAGTGTGATGTGAGTTGTCATACCTATACATTCTGGTAACCGGACTGGTCGCTGATGTGATGTGAGTTGGCACATCTATGCTGATGTGGACATTCTGATGATCGGATTGGCCACTGGTTTGATGTCAGTTGGCTCGTCTATGCTGATGTGGACATTCTGGTAATCAGACTGGTCGCTGATGTGATGTGAGTGTACACGTCTACCCTGATGTGGACATTCTGATGGTCGGATTGACCACTAGTGTGATGTGAGTTGGCACGTCTATGCTGATGTGGACATTCTAATGATCGGATTGGCCACTGGTTTGATGTCAGTTGGCACACCTATGCTGATGTGGACATTCTGATGATCGGATTGGTCCCTAGTGTGATGTGAGTTGGCACACCTATACATTCTGATGATTGGATTGGTCACTGCTGTGATGTGAGTTGGCATACCTATACATTCTGGTAATCGGACTGGTTGCTGATGTGATGTGAGTTGGCACATCTATGCTGATGTGGACATTCAGATGATCGGATTGGCCACTGGTTTGATGTCAGTTGACACGTCTATGCTGATGTGTACATTCTGGTAATCGGACTGGTCGCTGATGTGATGTGAGTGTACAGGTCTACCCTGATGTGGACATTCTGATGATCGGATAGGCCACTGGTTCGATGTCAGTTGGCACCTCTATGTTGACTGGATGAAGCAACGTCTCATGAAACAAGAGGTAGCTAATAAAGACTGACACCCAAGAACTCTGGAACTGACACTTTGTGAAGCAGAAGAAAAAAAAAGTCTACTGCAGACAATGATTCCAACATATAAGAAAGCCAATAGAATTTATGAGCTAATTTGTGTAAATGAAAACAATTATAGCATTTAGCAATTCTTTTAAACTTTAGGAGCAGATGGACATAAATCAAATTATATTTCAGCTTACTAACAACATGGAACAGATACAATATTTTTCTAGCACAAGTGCCGCACATCAAACACTTGATGTTATCCTTTCATGTCCTGGGAGGCGATGGAAGAAAGAAGTTTTACTTAGTTTTATTTTAGTCATCTTGAAATTTTAATTTCAAATACAGCTTTAGCATTCCCCAATTTCAGAGAAAGGAATATATAAGGATGATGAATTTTTGGGCTACATAGAACATAGAACACATATAAAAAAATCTATAACTACACAGATGAACACATAGAACACACACATTCATGTATAAAAAAATCTATAAATACAGGCCCGGCAACAGAAATATGGGGGCCCGGTACACTCATGTCTTTGGGGCCCCCCATGCATCTCCTAGATAAATATAACAATATGTTCATTCACCTCTTTGGTTTTGTTCACTATCTGTGAATCACCACTACGAACCTTGCAGCAATAAGTTCATAATGGTGATTCCCAGCAGTCCCATTCCTAAGTCCAACATATATTGCATATAATAAGTTACTACGCATGCCCATTATATCCTTTCCTAAATATACGCACCTAGAAAATAGCATTTCATTAACTGTGAATCAGGTCCCATGTAAGCAAATCATAGCCTCTACTATACAATACAGGCAGCATTCTAGTCTCCACTATTCAATTCCCATTTCATCCTAAAAACTGCAACACAATACAGACTATATCCTTTCATGTCCTGGGAGGCGATGGAAGAAAGAAGTTTTACTTAGTTTTATTTTAGTCATCTTGAAATTTTAATTTCAAATACAGCTTTAGCATTCCCCAATCTCAGAGAAGGGAATATATAAGGATGATACATAGAACATAGAACACATATAAAAAAAAATCTATAACTACACAGATGAACACATAGAGCACACACATTCATGTATTAAAAAATCTATAACTACACAGATGAACACATAGAGCACACACATTCATGTATAAAAAAATCTATAACTACACAGATGAACACATAGAACACACACATTCATGTATAAAAAAATCTATAAATACAGGCCTGGCAACAGAAATCTGGGGGCCCGGTACACTCATGTCTTTGGGGCCCCCATGCATCTCCTAGATAAATATAACAATATGTTCATTCACCTCTTTGGTTTTGTTCACTATCTGTTTATCACCACTACGAACCTTGCAGCAATAAGTTCATAATGGTGATTCCCAGCAGTCCCATTCCTAAGTCCAACATATATTGCATATAATAAGTTACTACGCATGCCCATTATATCCTTTCCTAAATATACGCACCTAGAAAATAGCATTTCATTAACTGTGAATCAGGTCCCATGTAAGCAAATCATAGCCTCTACTATACAATACAGGCAGCATTCTAGTCTCCACTATTCAATTCCCATTTCATCCTAAAAACTGCAACACAATACAGACTATAAGGGCTCTATTTATAGACTTCATTTTTAAGTGATAGTGGCAGTTTTTAAGATAAAACTGCCCCTGTCACTTAAAAATGAAGTTTTTCTTATTTAGTAATGCTGCAGGTAGCGTTCAGAGACCATTGCTGGCCCATTCTTCCTAATGCGGGCCAGCGTGGTCTCCTATTTATACAGCTGGGAAGCAGAGTTTTATCACGCCACTCCCAGTCTAAACCTAACACCAGCTCAGGCTGGCATTAGGAGCTGTCCGCAGGGAGATCCCTGCGATAGACTAAAAGTCTAAAAGACCGCATATACGCAATCTACGTATCGAAACGATACACAGATTACGTGCAATAGCTACTACGCATCCTTCCAATAACTGTACAATAAATTCAACATTCTTATAACCACAATGCAGTTAAAAAAGACCTCAAAAACAGAAAACATTTTGTGTCTCAAGTCTCCCAGTAGCTCCATCATGTCTCTGCAGCCCCCCAGTATTCCCATCATGTCTCTTCAGCCCCAAGTATTCCCCATCATATCTCTGCAGCCCCCCAGTATCCCCATCATGTCTCTGCAGCCCCCAATTTATCCATCATGTCTCTGCAGCACTCCCGTATTCCCATCATGTGCCTCCAGCCCCCCTCAGTATTCCCCATCATGTGCCTCCAGCAGAGAGAAAGAGATATGACCCCCACACACCTTACCTTAGAGTCCAGTCTTCAGCAGTCCAGAGTTGCAGGAGGATGTCTCCACAGACCGGCATCCAGGGAGATCACATGACGCACTGTGAGGAGAGGAAGTTCCTCTAGCAGTGTGTGTATGAGTCATTGCTTGTTGCCGGGCTGGAGATTTCTCCCAGTGCAATCATAGTAGCTGAAGCTGTTCTCCACTGACACAAACTGTCAGTGGAGAACAGTTTAAAAACCACAGGTGGATTGCCAGGGAGCCCTTTGAAGCTTGAGGCTCATCACAGCTGTCCCCCCTGTCGCCGGGCCTAAGAAGAACACATAGAACATACACATTTATGTATAAACATCTATTTTTCCTACAGAACAGTGGTGGCAATTTTTCTGCATTGAACTTATGAGTTTGGTTTACAGCTTATTATTACCATTGAATTCTTTCCATCTTTTTCTCCCCCTTCTGGACACACCAGAGAGACTCCAGAGGTGGAGTTAAGTGCATCATTAAGCCACACCTCCTTGTGAATAACAGCATTAAACATTGTGGCCTTGATTACTGTATTAAAATCATAATTTCCTGCAATTGGGTCAAATTCTAGAGAGTGGCTTGCTCTCTTGGGAGTCAGGGAGCACTGTCTCAACTACTAGACATTCCTAGAGATTTGGCAAGTGAGATACAGAGCACAAAGGTCAGGGGGCTGCAGACCCCCATACCTACTACCCTTAAGGATCTGCTCAATAGCTCCCAACATTTAGAGTCATGAGAGCGGGACAAAACAAGCCCTTCCCTGGATCCACCAAATCTCCACCCAGTTCTATCCACAAATGACCATGTTTGGTCAAAACCTCACCCATTTCCAATAAACGATGCCTCTTTGTGGTCCACGATCGGGATAAGCCTGCAATAAGAGAGACTATTGGGTTTTATGCTACTCTGTCCCTAAAAGACAAACGATTATGGGCTGGATGACCGCAAGGGGACTTATGCAATCGGTGAAAAGGCTCCTGGACAGTTGTTTTAGGAACAGGACACAAACTAGGTGGCAGATGGATTATGATATGGGCCACACAAAATAGTGGATGCTCAAATAAATGTATTAACCTATTCATTGATTTGAGATAAAATCCTTTATGAGCCTGTTTGGAAACATGTGTGGGATCAGCAGCTGGGATCAGGGGTGTGGGTTTTAAGGAGGGGGCCCTCAGATAAATTCAAAACACATGATATATGACCCAGTTTAGAGTCTACCTTAGCAAAAGGGTAATGATAGCAACAGGTGGCTTGTTATGTATTTACAAATGTGTGTAACTAACTTGTTTTCTGGCTCAGTGAGTAGCACTTGAGTCTCAAAGTGCTGAGATCATGAGTTTGATTCCCGGACTAGGCCTTATCTGTGTGGAGTCTGTATGTTCTCCCCGTGTCTGTGTGGGTTTCTTCCGGGTGCTCTGGTTTCCTCCCACATTCCAAAAACATGCTGGTAGGTTAAATGGCTGCTAAACAAATTAACCCTACTGTGTGTACGTATGTATGTGTGTGTGTGTCTGTGTTATGGAATGTGGAATGTAGCTCCAGTGGGGAAGGGACTGATGCGAATGTGAAATATTCTCTGTAAAGTGCTATGTAATCTGATCGTGCTATATAAACACCTGTTAATAAAAAAAATGTTGCATTTGATTTTACAGCTGGTATTATACAGTTAAAGCTACTGATTAATGGCAGTGTTGCTGGTACGTTATTTCCTTTCAAATATGATATGGGGTCAGCAATGCCAAGTTCCACCCCTGGGTCCTGCCCTATATCGGGTGAAAATATAAATCCCCTAGTGGGTGTATATGCTTGTGCAGAGAAAGACGCAGGACAGTGAGTCAGACAGACTTTAAGCTCACAATGAAAGTCCCTCTGTGCTGGGGTAATATGTATCTATTGGTGTTATCATAAAACATCACATTGAGGCACATTTGCAGCCCACACCGCTGTCCACCAGTGCCAAGAACAAGCCTACAAACTGGATTCAGACCTCTCATGTCCTGGTGGTAGGAGTTCTGACCACTGTGGCAACGGCAGTCCTATGACGGATCTCTGCCACATGCTAACTACTGCATGGACGAGGGAAAGCCACTCCCCTTATGCTTACCATTATTACGCTTGCCAGACCCTACCTTAATATATCTGCACCGATCCCACATCAAATAGGTGCGGAAATCTGTATTGTGCCCTACTTACTGTATGATTACAACGCATCCCCCTTCCACAGAGCGGAAGCGCTTCCGTCTCGCTGTTGTATGACAGTACACGAGGATCTGGATCCGAAAATACAATTTTTGAGTCATTTAGTAATCACTATGCTGCAAACAGGTCTGCAGAGTCCGATTTATGAAAATCCCAACCATTAGAAGGTTCCTTCCCAGTCCTAGCCCATATTGTCATTTACAAGGGACTGGATAAAGCAAGTATATATAAGCATGTATCTGCATTTACCTTAAAGCTCCCTAACCCACCACCTACCCCTTTTTTAAGAACGTAGTGCACTTAAGAGTGTCCCGGGGCTTCCCTAAGTTCCCGTTCGTATTCTCCTTCTTCAGAAGAAGAATACGAATGGGCTTTCCCTCCCCCACCCTCCTAGGCACCTTACCATAACTCCCCCCTCCCACTCTTCTACCGCCTAAAGTACTGCAGTCTTTAAAGACCGCGCATACTCAATCTACGTCCCTAAATAGGTCGTAGATTGCATAAATGAGCTACTACGCATGCATAGTAGCTCATTTCTCCTTTCTACGCACTTAAGAAGCACAAGCTTCTTAAGTGTGAACACGGCCCAAGGACTGGTAAGTTAAGGCTGAATTATTCCACTTGACTTCTCTTTAACCATTTGTACTTAGTTAATCATTTAAGAGTGCGACCTGAGTCCATGTTTCCACGATTTGTTCTCTAATGCCCACATAAAAGCTCCCCGGCTTCTCCTCATTTACTTGCGTCTCTTCCAAATCTCTCTGAGCGCTAATCAATGGAAACGAAGATTTCCAACAATTTTAAATGCAAGTATTATACTATAGAAGTGTAATTTTAAGTACGTGAAAGCATATCCTTTTATAAATGAAGATTAATTTAAGCCAAGGCATCAACTAGGATTAATTATGGCTCTTTAACTATAAAGCTCGCTGAAAGCACTACATTAATTGTAAGAAAGGCAAACTTCGGCTGAAAGTATGCTATGATTGTAGAGGCAAGTCCCTAATTACAAGCTCGTTTCTTATGCCAAGCACTCCTAATAGTGTATGCCCTGAAGTAGACAGCCCATAGCTCCAAAGCACCAGCAGGAGCCACCTCCTTCTACCAGTCTGCTGCATGCAAAACACAATAGATATGTTGGGTGTCATTTGCCGGTCCGATATGCTGAATTTCAACCGTGAACATGCTGGGAATGAAATGCTGCCTGTACGTAGGTATCAGCCGTTTTCTCACACCAATCAAATTGAATATTGTATTGATATTGGGCCAGATCCTGAGCTAAGTACACTGAGGGCCAGATTCAATTGTCGGCGGTATTTTAAAGAATATTGCATCGGAAAAAATACAACGCCTTCACCGGCAATTGAACGATAAAAATTTGGCGATTCAATTTTTTTTTCCGCTGCGCGAAAAGAGCAGGCAGCGAATGTGAAATTTAACGGAGGAAAAAAAAACCTTTTTTAAACGTCGCAAATCACTTCCTGCTAGCAGGTAATGCCCGGCGCTAATGACAGGTTATTGCTTCTCACGATATTTCAGACTGGCCAATAACCTGTCATTAGCGCCGGGCATTTCCTGCTAGCAGGAAGTGATTGGCGACGTTCCCAAAAAGTTTTTTTTTTTTACCAAGGCTAGTTCTACAAGCATCAGCATGCCCTGTCGGGGCACAAAACAGGGCAGCGTAAAAAATCCGCACCTCTCATAGGGGTAAATTTTTAATTAACGCTATTGGTAAAAAAAAATGGCGTATTATTAACGCTGCTAAATAATTGAATAGCAAAAAAAATAGCGCCCTTATTTTGCAATAACTAGCGTTAAAAATACGCCAGTGAATGCTTTTACCTCAATTGAATTGGGCCCTGAGTATTTACGCTAGCCGATGACGTCAAATTGGCTATTAGTATTTACTGCGCATGTGTGAGGCAGATGTTAAGCCACGTGACGCTGATCGTACGTACCATCAGCGTAACTATGAACACAGGGGCGGGGCATCAATACGACACCCCCGTAATTATGCTTTGTAGGTGGAGGGAGGCATGTAAATTGGACAGTATGGCCCGGGTTAGACCGTTACGTACGTCAGTAGTTACGCTATGAAAAGTTAAGGTAGGGTTTGGGAAGCATAAAACGGCCAAAGTACACAAGAGCTAGGGGAGTGCCTAGAAATGACGCTAGCATAAATATTCTACGCGTTCTAACGTAACTAGCCCATAGGTCTGGATTTACCCCATTGCTTGTTCAGTATTACAAAAATTCTAACCGTAACACTAATTCCTAACCCTAATCCACTGGTGGATCTTCTATTAAACTAATGAAGCTTAAGCTTCAGGGCCTCTAACCCCAGAAGGACCCTGAAGTAACTTTGTTTTTAGGCATTTTTTTTAAGAAAGTATTTTTCAACAAAATCATTTAAAGTGTGTTATTAAAATAAGGTTATTTTAGTGATAGAATCATAAGCCAATGGGTTGAAGCACTTAATATTGACCTTAGAATATGCTCTACACAGGAGGGGTTTCTGAGTACCCAAAAACCCCCCCTTCCCGATCAGTGCTGGCCGGCAGACACCCTATTTACAGCTTCAACCAGTGGATGGCTCTTGTAGGCCATTTGGGTCTTTGGATCTTGTTGAATGTTGTTGGTTGTTACAGAATTATTGAATGGGTAATTATGCTGATCTCATACTTTACCCATTCATAATTTTTATTCCGAAATACCGGCATTTTCGAAATAACCAAAAATTAGCTGTCAGCTGTCTCTATTTCATAAACAGCATTTTCACAGCGTCTATACATTTTTGCGCTAGGGGCAAAAAGAAAAAATGGCGCCCCCTGTCTTGAATTAATAACAAGTTTAACCTAAAAAATAAACTTAATAGGGCCCAACTTTGGCTTAGCACCCTGGGCAGCCGTCCCTATGGCATACCCCTAGTTATGGCCCTAGGCACACCTTCCTACTCAAAATCGGGTCATCTGCCCCATGGTGGGGCCTGATTTACCTCCTCCAACCGAGGTGTGCACTTTGAAAGTTATGATGTCCTGGGCGGAGGGTGTTTGGGTCCGGGAGGTTGTGGGGGCGCCTATGACAACCAAGGTTGTCCATGTTATGATTCCTGAAATTGACACCCCTCACCTGCTATCAGTGCCACCTGTCTCTACCCAAAATTATAGTCTGAACAATTATATTCCAAATTCCAATTCCTTTCAATAAATCTATGCCCCCTTTTAAAACCCATGTCAGTTGTCCATGTCTTTCTTTCGGTGGGGATGTTGGAGTGGTGTGGCTAAGGTTTCATTGCTCGCTTAGTGCCTTTCCCCGCTCACACATACAGAACTTAGGATCTTAGGATTTTCATGCTGCCGCTGCGGAGGTGTTACCCTCGTACTGCAAGTTGACTTCTAGGTCTGTGGCCTACCACTAGTGGAACCCTCCAGATATTTTGTTATCGATGAATAGAATTTTTTTTCTGGATCTTTCTTTTGCACAGGGCTTTGAGTATCGGATGCTTTAAATCTTCCACAGATGACCGTCAGCATGAAAATTAAGCCTCAAATCGCTGGAGAGAAGACATTTTACCCTTCAAAACGCTTGTAATATTTAGTGGTTTCAAACACAAATGTAGTAAATTAATTTCAGACAATTTTACGATTCACTTGATATTGTGACCAGGCAATAAACTGTCTAAATGTGCATTTTGTATGTCTTGTTCAGGGAATATAATATAAAATACTTAGCCGACACAGTGCCAATCATCCATTTCAAAGCTGCATGTTAGAATTACGTGGACGGACCACGTCATACGTAGCCAGACCACGTCATATAACTTATGAATGGACACATTTTATGAAAGTTACGCAATGCATCACTGTATATATATATATATATTGGAAATGTATCTAGTGTATTGTATGAATGCTAGGCATTGGAGCAAGTGGTTTGCAAAGGACTTCCTATGGTAATGAGGGTTGTCCAGGCTCCATATCCTGGACTGAGAGCACAGTGGGGGATCATTAGGGGTCCATTTAAAAGCCCATGGATTTGGGGAAATGTCATTGGGGTAGATCCAGAACTACGTTTGCCGTATGTTTCCTCGCGTAGCGTATTTTCGTGTGCGTACCTTCTATACACTCCCCTTGTCACACCCCTTGAACGTACGTATTTTGTCAAGATACGCTTTCCAAACCCTACCTTAACATTTGCCAACGTAACCGCAGTGATCCGCACGCGTACGTTACGTTTACAATGAGCCGGATCCAGAACTACGGCTATCTTCCACAGATGACCGTATTTCAATGAACAATAGCTACTGCGCATGCGTAGTAGCTATTGTACGCAATCTGCATATTGTTTCGATACGTAGATTGCATATATGATGTCTTTTAGACCACATTTACGCAATCTACGTATCGAAACGATATGCAGATTACTTACAATAGCTACTACACATGCGCAGTAGCTATTGTTTATTGAATTACGTCCGTCTATGGAAGACGGACGTAGTTCTGCATCCGGCCCTATTATCTGTAAATTATGTTATATGCATTGCATTTACGCAATCTACGTAAGGAAAAGATTCGTAGATAACGTAAAAAATGTACCACGCATGCGCAGTAGGTAAAAACGCTAAACACCGGACGTATATGTTATATGACTGGTAGTCTGCAAAGTAACAACGCATGCTCAGTTTAACCGTGCCTGTAAATACGCATGGAAAAAACAGCACTTAAGTGTGAATACGGATCACTGTAATTACTAATTAGTAGTCCGGTCTCTGAAGTAGCGGTTTTGCTGTGCTTTCCATGTGTATTTCCACCCAATGAAAGCAGCAGGACTGATCTGACTGGTTTCCCCTCCTCCCTAATTCCATCAGGTACATGCAAGGCTGCTCTCATAGGGGAGACAGACAGGGTCCTCCTATACTAACCTTAGCTCTGCAGCAGCCGGTATGATTAGTGGAGCTAATGTTAATGCAGTTCAGCGACGCTCCACCTACATGTGATGTCACCAGTGACATCACAGAGGGGGTGGAGCACCGTGAATGTGTCCCGGACCCCAACATTTCTGGTGGTGGCCCTGGGTTAAAGCACAAATGAGCCCCTACTGGAACAGGTTCAGGATCAGCGGCAGAAGCAATGGAGACAATGAAAGCACTGAGCACTTCTCCATGGCAGTCCAGTGTCTCTGCTTGTGTCCCCAGGGTGAGTCTCCGTGTCCTCCGCAGAGGGAGATTATATACAGACCGCTCCTTCATCACATTAACTGTCAGACGTGATGTCATCACATTGGGCGTGCTGTTGTGATGTCATTATGTCCAGGGAATGAGGGGGGGGTACCCAGGGACAGAGGGGCTGATTCAGAGATGCGATTGCGAAAAGATCACAAATATACGCATAACAAGGCACAGCCTGACTCAGATGGAGGTATGGAAAAGTCGGGATGTTGCCCATAGCAACCAATCAGATTTTTGGCTGACATTTTCTAGTATGTAAAAAGAAAGTAAGAGCTAGAATCTGATTGGTTACTACAGACAACATCTCCACTTTTCCAAACCCGCAGCTTAGTAAATCTGGCCCCAATAGTTTGTCTCCGGGCACCTGGCCAGAACTTAGAAAATCAGAAAAATATCAATGGTAAATCTTAGGCCAATGGACCGGATCCAGATCCCCTCTCCCCTCTCCCCTCTCCCATGTCATGTCTTCATAACTGTGTCTCCTGTTTATTTGCCCTCTCTCACTTAGCATGTTAGCTCTTATGAGCAAGGTCCTCCTCCCTCCTGTCATCACCTTACGCTCTTAGCGAACTTACGCTCCTAACCGCTACGAAGAAGGTGTTGCACTATTACTACGCATGCGCAGTTTTGCGAATTTTCTAGGATCTTAAATATACGCTCCTAAGTGCCGTGGAAATCGCATCTCTGAATCAGCCCCAGAATGACTAAGCTGCAGGTATGGAAAAGTCGGGATGTTGCCCATAGCAACCAATCAGATTTTTGACTGACATTTTTTAGTATGTAAAAAGAAAGTAAGAGCCAGGAACTGATTGGTTACTACAGGCAACATCTCCACTTTTCCAAACCCTGCAGCTTAGTAAATCTGGCCCCAATTGTTTGTCTCCGGGCACCTGGCCAGAACTTAGAAAACCAGAAAAATATCAATGGTAAATCTTAGGCCAATGGACTGGATACAGATCTCTGTACGGCGCTGCGGATACTGTGTGGCGCCTTATAAATAAACGCTTATAATAATAATGTCATGCCCCCTGTCACTCCCCTCTCTCCTGTCACGCCCCCTGTCACTCCCCTCTCTTGTGCTTACACTGCCATAAGCCAGCATGGCTGGTATGACCGCTGATCCGCACCAGTGTAGGAGCCTCCTCCCTCACTGCACAATTAGCATGGTTCCCCCCGCCCACTTTATCAGGCGGGAAGCACAGCCCATTTCCTATCGTAACACTAGTGCGCATGCCTCCAGTCAAATCAGGCCCCTTACGCACCCTGCGTGCATGATGGCCTAACGGACCTAACTCTGGATCCAATATTCTTATAAGAATTACTGTCAAATAAAAATCCAGTGTTTGCAAAGATATTTCCATTTCCTGAGGGGCCTCTTCATCGGCCCTTTGCTCCACCCACAAAAGTTCCCAAAAATCTAAGGGGTAAAGTGTAACCCCCCACCCCCATCCCTCTCCAAACACCTGTGTTGCCAGCAATCATGCAATGTAGAAGCAGACTGATATCACAGGAATGTTTGGCGCGCTATGTAGCAATAATAACCTCTGTTTGCGCTACAATAAAATGCTCTTCAGGAGCGTATTTGTTCTGGTTGACGGATAGAGTCCGTGTCTGTCCGCGTGACAGAGCTGAGTCCATTATCATGATAGTATCAGTCATCGCACGAGCCAGCTGGAGAAAAGTCTCTGTACTTTCCTTACTAACGCTTACCTGATACATCCTGTTTGGAATTCAGTTTTACCTTTAAATCAACATCAGAGGATACAAGTCAGCATGTTCCAGGGCTTTGTTTAAACATCAAAGGGAGAACACAGACAGGCAGCTTGATAGATATATAACTAATCACTTGCAAATACATCTTTTCTGTCAGTAGGTGCTTAACCTCTTTGTTTAATGTTACTGTTGGAAAGAAAGAACCTGCAGCCAGTTCTAATATATCTATTTTCTTTAAAGTTACAATGTCATTTCTTTATTGTTGGCAGCTGCATCTTATTGGTAAAGAAACTCTTCAGGTCTATTGACAGAGGAACTAATGTGAGCTGTAAACTCGTCTACGGACTCTGCATGGTCTATTAAAGCCCTGACCTGGGCCGATGCTAATAGGGGCTCTGCACAGTCAGATTGTCAGGAGGAAGCGTCAATGGACCGTTTTGTTGTTGTTCCCACAAAGATTTCGATGCCATAAACCATCTGTGATATATAAAATCTACAGTCATTTGTTCAACATTCATACACTTGACAATATTAGGGGGGGGGGGGGTCTAAGGGAGACCCG
>WWET01005614.1:46737-63247 GCA_011038615.1 Limnodynastes dumerilii
ATATATATATATATATATATCAGTCTATGAGTATCAGTCTATGACTATTAGTCTATAAGTATCATTATTTTAATTAACTTTACAGCAGTTGACAGGGTAGCGCTCTCCTGTTGGCATGAAGTGGTGAATATGGCTGTCAGCGTCAGTGGCTGGCAAGCTATTTATAGACAGGTCTGAAAGCTCTGAGTGATGAGTGCTGTCGAACCTGATGACTGAAATGCACACTCCCCAGTCGGGGGAAAGGGGGCACATCTTGACCCCCTACAGTGCTCTGTTCTCTGTTCTCTGTATGATCTAGTCACACAGCAGTGTTAGTACCAGGACTGAGGGCAATTTTATTATAGAAAGAAAAAGTTTTCAAGTTTGTAATAATCAGAAAGGAAATAATCAGAAAGGAAAGCAAAGTAGTTGTAAATAAGTTAGACAAATATTAAGCAATAGATTTAGAATTTGGTATGCTTGTCTGAAAGGTGAAATATAAGGGAGTTTGGAGAGCAGAGGATAGTCTTAGTGGGTGAGGAAGGTTATTCCAGAGGGTGGAAGCAGAAGTCCTGTAACCAGGAATTAGAGCATTTGGTTAGTGTAGAGGAGCTGTATGTTCTGTGATGATGAGAGAGTGAGCTGGGATGTATCTTCAGATGAGTGGGGATATGTATGCAGCTATAGTCTTATTGATGACTTTGTAGGTTTGCAAAAGGATTTTTTATTTGATTATGTAAAATACAGGCAAACAATGTAGAGACTGACACGGTGAACCAGCTCTAAAAGAGCAATTTGCATGAAAAATCAGTCTACCTGGAGGCGTGGCTTGGCGCGGAGAGCGATGGGACGCGTTTCTACAGAGCTCCGTACCGCCAGCCCTTAAAAGTCTTTATTAGTGGCCAGATCTACAATCCATTTTGCCTTCTGTCGGCTCCTGACTGTCATCAAAAGAAACTGGCAACCACAAACCCACTCTCAGTGGGAGAACAGCCCCATAGGCGCTCCCTGGGGTTCGCAGTGCACCATGCCGGTTCACGTGCGGGGTGTCACCCCCCCTCCACCGTTACCCCAGCAGGGGTGCCCTGGGTCCACACACCATTGTTACCTGGTGGATGCAGGTGGTTTCCGGATGCTGACCCTTCGGTGCAGCAGGGGTTCCCAGCACAGCCCTGTGTGACAAGTGACTCCCTCCTTCCTCAAGACAGACTCCAGCTCTGTCGGCGCCATCTTGGGAGTCACAGGAGAGCCAGCACTTCTGGACTGCTGGGACAAGTATTCTTCCTGGCTGAAGCCCTGCACCAGATTGCAGAACACGTGGAGGGTACTCTTCTTGTTGGCGGTGATCTTAACTGGACTCTAGACCCCCATCTGGACTCCTCCTCAGGAGCACCACGTGCTTCTGCCAAGCTAACAAGGAAGGTAAGGAGGATTCTCTACACACATCAACTGGTGGACACCTGGCGCACATTACACCCCTCAGACAGGGACTACACTTTTTACTCCCACCCCAGGAAAAGTTACTCCAGAATAGACTATTTCCTGATAGGCCATAGGTTCCTTAGACTATTGTCCTCTGCCTCAATTGGCCAGATCAGCTGGTCTGATCATGCCCCAATTTATGCTATGGTTAACCTGATCAACCCAGCCCTGAAAGTGTGGTCCTGGCACTTCAACAAATTCCTGCTTCAGAATCGGGCACAACTGCTGGAAGCACTGGACTCGTACCTCTCATTTAATGATACTGGGGACACTTCTAAACTAGTAGTATGGGAGGCCTTGAAATGTGTGATACGTGGTAAATGTATTCAACTAGGTTCTTACTTAAAACAACAGAGGGAGGCACATAGGGAGACTCTCTAGCTCTAGAGGCCCAACATAAATCCAGTCAAGACCCTACCCTCTATGCCCGGTTGGCAGATGCTAGGAAGAAACTAGCCAGACTATTGAGTGCGAGATACAAGCTTATTATTCGGAAATGTAAATTCAGAAACTTCAGGTGGGGAAACAAGACAGGCAGGATGCTGGCCAGAAATCTCAGTGAACAAAGATCGCAGTCCTATATTCAAAAAATTATGAATTCTACAGGCCATCAGGTCCAGGATAATAAAGCAATTGCAGCAGCATTTAGAAATTATTACCAAATTCTTTATAACTTACTGCCCCCTTCCCCCACCTCAAAATCTGCCGCGTGTTGGCAGCTAATTGCCGACTATCTTAAAGCTTGCCAATACCCAACCCTTAGCCAGAACGCCCGATCAGCACTTGAGAGGCCATACACAGATTTAGAACTGCTAGCTGCTCTTAAGTCCACCCCCAATGGAAAAAGCCTGGGATCAGATGGTTTTTCTGTCTCTTTTTATACATTTTTTCCAAACAAAACTCTGCCCTCCTCTGTTGTGTGCCTTTAATGAGATATCTGAAAATTCCCCTTTCTCTAGACAATCTTTGGAGGCACATATATCTGTCATACCAAAGGAAGGCAAGGACCCTACCTTATGTGCCAGTTACTGCCCCATCTCTCTTTTAAATGTAAATGTCAAGCTATTTGCAAACTTGATAGCAAATAGACTCATGGATTTTCTTCCTGATTTGGTTCACCCAGACCAGGTTGGGTTTATTCCAGGTAGGGAAGCAAGAGACAATACAACTAAAGCAATTAACCTTATTCACCTTACTGACTCCAGCGGCACTCCCACTATTCTGTCAACAGACGCTGAAAAAGCGTTTGACAGAGTGGACTGGCAGTTCTTAAGGGGAGTTCTTGAACACTTGGGTGTGGGTCCACTTTGTTCCCAGAGAATTCTATCTCTTTATTCCCACCCTTCCTCCAAGGTCAGAGTTAACGGCACTCACTCTGAATCTTTCTCTATTACAAACGACACTTGACAAGGCTGCCCCGTCTCGCCCCTTATATTCGACCTCTGTATGGAGGCGCTAGCCTGCTCCATTCGACTAAACCCTGATATTATGGGAGTTCAAGTGGGTCAACAGACTCATAAGTTGGCTTTGTTCGCAGATGATGTTCTATCATTCATTATCAACCCTGTTAAGTCTCTTCCCCACCTGATGTTAGAGTTTGAAAGATTTAGTCAGTTCTCCAATGTTAAGATTAACTACAGAAAGTCTGTGGTTATGCCTATAAAGGTGCCTGTTAATGTGATCAAGGGACTCTTCTCAGAATTTGCGTTTTACTGGCCCTCATCCTGCATCCGCTATCTGGACACTAATCTCACTCCAGACAGTTCCCTTTTGTACGAAGCCAACTTCTCACAACTACTCACCTCTACTTGGGGTGACCTAAGTAAGTGGTCCTCTGGCTGGTTCTCCTGGTTGGGTAGGGCTAACATTGTGAAAATGTCCATTCTGCCCCAATTACTTTATGTCCTTCAGGCCCTCCCTATTGCTATAATCCTCCAACAAGTTTGCAGAGATTTCATCTGGGGAAACATGAGGCCGAGACGTGCCTTTCAGGAGAACACCCTTCTACCCCTCACTCCCCTCTCTCTCTCTCTTCTTTCTCTTTTCTCTTTGTTTTTCTCATGTTGTTCAATTTACTGTTTACTCGTATCTATGCTGGACTATTTACAATCAACGATGTTAAACCAAGGAAGTATAGAGTGCCAATTATCTTGTCGTCCTGTATTTGTTCCTATTGTTGTCCTCTCTTATGCTGTCTTTACCTTTTTGTATTGATTGTAAATGTTTCTTGAAAATGACTTAAATAAAGAATATTTAAAAGATAAATCCGTTTAGCTGCTGCATGCAATACAGACTATATGTTGGTAATTTTATAATTGTGAAAATAAGAAGAGCACTGCAATAGTAAATACAGGAGATAACACAGGAAAGAGAATTGTAGCAGTGTCTTGTGTGAGATATTTGAGTATTTTGTAAAAAAAAATTATAAGTAACATTTAGAAACAGATTGTTTGTGGGGAACACAGAACTGTTCAAATTCAAGGGTAACACCTAAATATCAAGTTGTATGAGTAGAGATTATTTCAGTGTTACCAACAGAAATAGACAGCCTGGATAAGTAGCTTTTATTGGCACTTCTGTTTTAAAAGATTAAGTTTGATGTGGCAGGAGGACATCCATGATAAAAGATTGACATTCAGTTATGTGGGTCAACACAGTTGGTGAGAGATCAGGAATGGGTAAATAGATTTGTTTATTACCTGCATAGAGATGATACTGAAATCCAAATGATCAATGGAAGTGATACAAAAAGAGAAGAGCAACGAACACTGAGACTTATACTTCAACAGATAGACAAACAGCAGGGAAGGTTGATACAGAAAAAGCGATCACTGAAAGAGCAATTAAAGAGGAAGGATGTGACCCAAGAAAGGTCAACAGTGTCCAAAGTAGCAAAAAAGATTGAGGAGAATTAGAAGAGAGTAGTGACCTTTAGATTTATCAGTGATTACATCATTGACCACTCTGGTTAGCGCAGGCTCTGTGGAATGTTGGAAATGTAAGCTTGACTGAAGAGGATCCAGAAGAACTCATGAGGAAAGAAAGTGAGTGAGGAGAGTGTAGAAAAGTCTCTCAAGCAGCTTTGATGGGCACGGGAGCTGGGAAATGGGACGATAATTTGTATGAGAAAAAAGATGAGCAGACACCAGTCAAGTGGGAGAGATGTCAGTCTGTGGTTAAGGTTGGAAGAAGCATAGAAGGTAGACATCAAATTGACTGACTTGTGAGAGCACAGGATTCTTCATCAGTAAATTCTTAGTGCCGCAATCATCTGCATCCCATTGTTTATCCCTCCCATTCCCAACAAAAACACTGATACACAGAAAAAGTTATAAAGTATGCCTGAAAACACTTTGCTCTGGACATTCACCTAGAGACTTTCCCTGTCACTTAGACCTTCCTGTCTAGAAAATGGAAAACAATAGGTTGTGCAGAAGTCAAGTGGGAGTAAACATGGAGCATGGAGGAATGCGGGGTGCAGACATGAACAAAAATAAACAAGGGACAAAGACATAGAAAACAAAACAACAAGCATCAGAAGAAGACTTGGAGGAGCAACCAGAAACTTTGGAAGAAGACTTGGAGGAGCAGCCAGAAACTTTGGAAGAAGACTTGGAGGAGCAATCCAGAAACATTGGAAGAAGACTTGGAGGAGCAATCCAGAAACAATGGAAGAAGACTTGGAGGAGCAACCAGAAACTTTGGAAGAAGACTTGGAGTAGCAACCAGAAACTTTGGAAGAAGACTTGGAGGAGCAATCCAGAAACATTGGAAGAAGACTTGAAGGAGCAATCCAGAAACAATGGAAGAAGACTTGGATGAGCAATCCAGAAAAATTGGAAGAAGACTTGGAGGAGCAATCCAGAAAAATTGGAAGAAGACTTAGAGGAGCAATCCAGAAACATTGGAGGAAGACTTGGAGGAGCAATCCAGAGACATTTGAAGAAAACTTGGAGGAGCAAACCAGAAAGATTGGAGGAGGCCTTGGAGAAGCAATCCAGAAAAATTGGAAGAAGACTTGGAGGAGCAATCCAGAAACATTGGAAGAAGACCTTGAGAAGCAATCCAGAAACATTGGAAGAAGACTTTGAGAAGCAATCCAGAAACATTGGAAGAAGACTTTGAGGTGCAATTCAGAAACATTGGAAAAAGCGTTGGCGGAGCAATTCATAAATATGGTAAAAAGACTTGAAGGAGCTAACTAGGAACATAGAAGGAAAACTTGGAAAAACAATCCAGATCCAGAAGAAAACTTGGAGGAGCTATCCAGAAATATGCGAATAAGACTTAAAGAAACAATCCAGAAACATAATAGGAAGACTTGCAGAAGCAATCTAGAAACCTGTGAGGAAAACTTGAAAAAACAATCCAGTTACATGAAAAGAAGACTTGGAGGAACAATCCAGAAAGAAGCAAAGAAACTCGTCCACCATGCATAAGCACACCTAGGTCCGTATCCTTAAATCTGATTGAGATGCGCTGGGAGCTCCAAATGCATCCGCTCTCCTATTACTCAAGAGACATAAAATGACAGGACGCTACCATAAAATCTCCAATTCACACAGACTTGAAATGGATAGGTCAGCCATACAAATCTCTGCCTATACTGTACATTGTAAAATTAAGGGCCAGATTTACTAAGCTCTGGGTTTGGAAAAGTGGAGATGTTGCCCATAGGAACCAATCAGATTCTCTAGTATGTATTAGGAAAAGAAAACAAAACAACAAGCATGGGTAGAAGACTTGGAGGAGCAACCAGAAACTTTGGAAGAAGACTTGGAGGAGCAATCCAGAAACATTGCAAAAAGACTAAAGATAAAATCTCCAATTCACACAGGCTTGAAATGGATAGGTCAGCCATACAAATCTCTGCCTATACTGTACATTGTAAAATTAAGGGCCAGATTTACTAAGCTCTGGGTTTGGAAAAGTGGAGATGTTGCCCATAGGAACCAATCAGATTCTCTAGTATGTATTAGGAAATTAAGCGCTAGAAGCAAATTGGTTGCTATAGGCAACATCTCCACTTTTCCAAACCCGCAGCTTAGTAGATCTTAGTAGATCTTTCCACTTGAGAGCACAACCTGTCCCCCTGTCTGATTCTGATGTAAGTATCATATGTCTGGATCTAGTGGATTTGCATTACAATCGGGTCTCTCGGACATGTCCTTATCTAATCCATAGATATTAGTACCTTTTATCCCCAGTTAAGTCATGTTTTGATAAATGAGTGAACTCATGTTGCGATCTTTAACAGGAATAACTGTGATGAGGCACCAACTATGGGCTGCTACTAGAGTTCATAACGATAGGAAACCTTCTTTGTATGTATGTGTGACACATAGTGTTATGTGTGTTTGGAGCGCAGGACCTGTCTTTTGTTCCTTGCAGTTACACAGTGATCGTTTTGGTCCTTGGCTGCACCTCTCCATTTATATATATATTGAATTAGAAGTGTGGTCTTGTGTGTTTTCTTGTTACTGTTACTAGTTTTACTTTGGGAGCCTGACCCCTCCCCAATATGGCCGCTGCAGTCTGACCCCTCCCCAATATGGCTGCTGCAGCCTGACCCCTCCCCAATATGGCCGCTGTACACAGTTCAAATGACTGGAGTGTCTTAATACAGACCTCCTGAGTACACATATAGCAGATGGATAGGGACTCACCTACAGGAGGTGCCTTGACGCTGGGCAGGTGAGATAACCCAATATAGCTATATTGTGACCTAACCCTCCTTTCTATGTATGTGCAGACACATAGTGTTATTTAATGTTTGTTTGGAGCGCCGGACCTCTCTTTTATTCCTTCATAACGATAGAAGACTTACATTACATATGTATGCTTTATTATAAGTTTATTTATAGCGCTATCAGATTACGTAGCACTTTACAGAGAAAATTCATATCAGTCCCTGCCCCGTTGGAGCTACATTCTAAGGTCCCTAACACATGGGGAGAACATACAAACTCCACACAGATGAGACCTTGAATCGAACACATGACCACAGCACTGTGAGACACAACTGCTACTCACTGAGCCACCATACTGTCCATGTATACATGCACAGTACATGGAATTCTGCATCAGATCTCAGCTATCCAATGCAGAATTCCATGTGAGATACTGTCTCTGCATGGAGGTACGCATGGTGGGTGGGATATGGAATGGTAATCATACTGCAAAGGTGTTCTAACATCGTTCTTATGTGTGATCCAGCATTCTGCACATAGGCTTTCTGCATGCAGAGACCTAAGGTAGGGTTATGTATGCAGAAGGGGATTTCATTTGCAGAGGCTGGAATTCACTCGTAGTCCAGGATCAAGTCTTATGACATTTAAAATACATCTCTGTTTGCCACAGTTTCTGTTAGGACACTTGCCAGCTCTTGTTATGATCTTCCACCACCAGAGGGCATCCAGGTTTCCATCATCCTTGCCTGGCTGTGGCTCCAAGCTTCTCTAACTCCTGCACCTGTGTTCATGTACTGATTCCAACCACGTTATCCAGAATTACACCTGCTATACCTGCATATAAACCAGTCGCGCATGCACAGATGTTCCCAGACAGGGGATTTTACGCAAATTAATTGTGTAAGTCCCCTGTCGGCCGTTCTTCTGGATCTGACCCATTGTGAGTGCTGTGGGTCTATCTGCTTTTGCTACTTGACATTAGGTCTCTAGACCGTGTTCACAGCTAATAGTGAGTTCGGTGCGGCCGTTTCTCTAATAACGCAAACATAGAAAAATCAATCTAGGGATCTTGGCTGCATTCAGCCTCCAAGGCCTACTACCTCATGACCAAAATGGCATTTACCAGGGGGGGCACTTTCCATCTGAGCCTTCTACATCCCAGCAGATTCAATGATGCCATAGACTAGGGGTCTAAACAGTTACCTTTCCAGGCATGTCCAGACCCCTAGACATTATGCTGTTAGCTTCTTCAGAATTCAATTTTTTTGGGACAAGCTTGGATCTTGTGGACACCATGGAGCAAATTCTATTGAGCACAATAACGGGCTTAGACGTGCACCTTTTCCCATCTATAATGGTAGCTAAACATTGCAGATTTTATCTTGCACCTCTATGGGGTGTGAGCTACAATCTGTGATGTAGATTTGCGCAATTTGCTGTTCCGTAGGCATATTGCACTCAATTGAATCAGAAGTCTGCAAAGAAAAAAGAGAGGAGGTGAAATAAAGAGAAGTAAGAGAAGAGATTTGTAACTAGGTCATACTTCCTGGCAAAAAATAACAAACAAAAAAAGAAAAAGAAAAATGACCCAAAAAAATCTGAACATTCAAAAAACATGTATGTCTGGCACCACCTACTTTTTGGGACTAACTCTGTTAACACATCTGATGGAGGGTTAAAACAGGTCACATATTTTTCTGCAGAAGTGTTAAATTAGATGCATTCAGTTGTTTAAGTTAGTAATTTCTGAAATATCTTTGTCACATTTCACATCTTTTAATAAACTGTCTATTATAATTCTATCATTTAAACATAATGAATTGGTGCATTGATTTTGTACAAAAGGAAAATATATTATTCTGCAAATTTCTTTGCTAAAATTAAGGCATTTATTTAAATTGTGGACCACAAAACAGGTCCCCTGGGTTCCTGCTGTCATTACATAGTTGACAGATTTCAAAATAGGATATAATAAGTTATCCACAGCACCTTAAATGCTGTACAGAAAAATCCATCGCCTGAATGCTGACTCTGATCGCGGCTATAATGTGCACTCTCCAAATATATCTTCTAAATAGCAGAATGCTTATATGTCTTAATCAAATCTGTTCTGCTTATGCAAAATGACAAGCAGTAAACCTTAACGGTAAACCTCTCACTGTGATATGCAGAGCTACATTCACAGAAATGTCTGTAAGGTAGAAGCAAGTTTAACAGAACATGACACGTGACTGCTGTTATATACTGCACCGTAACAGATTTACAGAAGGTAAGATTTTGTAGATGTTCACAAAAAGGTTTTTTGAGATTGTTTCAGCAGCCGTAGCAAAAGAAGAAGAAGGTCAAGTATGTTTCCAAGCGGAATACAGATGGGTAATCTGTGCTTACCTGTTCGACAGATGCCTGCTTGATGCCGTCTCAACTGTGACAACAGATAGATAAAACTGAAATCGACTAGGGTGCCTGTTGGACGTTGAGTATTATCCTTAATGTTAATTTGAATGTTAGTTTTAGGGTTATAGTTGGTGTTAGGGTAGGCTTAGGTTTAGGATGCTCTTAGGAGACTGTTAGAGTAAGGCTGCAGTAAGAGGATGGTTAGGTTAATCTGCAGTAAAGGGACAGTTAGGGTAGGCTGTGGTGAAAGGCTGGTTAAGGTTAGGCTGTGGTACGGGGATAGCTACAGTTAGGCTGCATTAAGAACATAGTTAAGGTTAGATTGTGCTGATCGGAGGTTTAGAGTTAAGATGGCCATACACTGGCCAAATCATCAATCGCAGCAGGAGGTTTACTAAAAAAATGGGGTGATTTCCCACCAGAAAAAGGACCTGTTATTGGTGCCATACACCTCTCCTGCTGGGATCAATAATCATAGCAGAAGAGGAAGGCCCTAACAGAAGAAGGAGTCAATGAGTGAGCTGAGGGGCTCAGCTTAAATTTTCTACGCATGTGAAGAGATCAAATAATCAAACCACAACATTTATGGTACTATTATGCTGCGTTCACATTGCCACTGCCTAAAAAGCCAGCTTTTTAGGCAGTGGGCTCAGCTTAAATTTTCTACGCATGTGAAGAGATCAAATAATCAAACCACAACATTTATGGTACTATTATTGTGCATTTGAAAAATCCCTCCTGACCGTACACTTCGGAAATTTTTGCCCCGATCACCCAATAATTCAATGATTAGGCCAATAATCGCTTTGGTGTATGGCCAGCTTAAAGCTTGAGTTTAGTATTTGTGTCACACTATAATTGGCTTAATAATACTTCTGTTAGTAATCTGACACCCGGGACAGATCCCAAACCCCCCTTGAACGTGACAAATAATACTTCTGTTAGTAAATGAACTCTGTCAAGTACATTTTTGTTGACATCATATGCCGTCGAGCTAATGTTATAAAGTGTATGAATGTTACAAAAATTACTCTATAACTTCTACAACACAACCATTCTAAGAGCAGTCAGACCAAATATGAAATATGGTAAGTGTAATATCTTTATGTCATTAAAAATGGTTTTATTGAGTTTAAATTTCTAACCCTGCATTCAAACAAACCTGCTTTTCACTGACCAAAGTTTGAGGACTGCAGCTTTGAAGGACCTCTGCAAAATAGACCATAGGTGTGTCCTTGATTGATTGATTTATTGAAGTGAGGCCTGAAACTCAACAAATGTAATGGCTTATTCTGTGATAGAAATTGCTACAATCTCAAAGCCAAATAGTATTGTTTTGTCCTAGAAAGCATTATTAAATTCAAAGGAAAAATACCTTTGCATCGGAGATGATTGAAATTTTCTAAAATGTTAACAAACTTTTTTTTAAATAAAATTCATTATTTACCTTTAATTTCCTTCTTTTGTAGTAGGACATTTTTAAACCAGTCCACAGAGAAAACTCTGAACAATTTACAGGGTTCTAATGAACACAACTGTATGAATCACAGTCCAGCCTGAAAACAGTAAATGAGTTTAAAGACATAGGGCCTGATCCAGAACAACGGCCGCCGTCGCTAGGATGGCGGGCGTAAGCGTAAGATCGGCTTTACAGCCGATCTGCGCATGCGCCGGGCAGATGTTGACCGGCGTCGCTACGGCAACGCCCGAATGTGGATCGGGAGTCCGTAGCAGCGCCGTAGGGACTCTGGAGGGGGAGGCCTCACTGGAAGATTGGAAGACTGGAAGACTGGAAGATTGGAAGATTGGAAGACTGGAAGACTGGAAGATTGGAAGATTGGAAGACTGGAAGACTGGAAGATTGGAAGATTGGAAGACTGGAAGACTGGAAGATTGGAAGATTGGAAGACTGGAAGACTGGAAGATTGGAAGATTGGAAGACTGGAAGACTGGAAGATTGGAAGATTGGAAGACTGGAAGACTGGAAGATTGGAAGATTGGAAGACTGGAAGACTGGAAGATTGGAAGATTGGAAGACTGGAAGACTGGAAGATTGGAAGATTGGAAGACTGGAAGACTGGAAGATTGGAAGATTGGAAGACTGGAAGACTGGAAGATTGGAAGATTGGAAGACTGGAAGACTGGAAGATTGGAAGATTGGAAGACTGGAAGACTGGAAGATTGGAAGATTGGAAGACTGGAAGACTGGAAGATTGGAAGATTGGAAGACTGGAAGACTGGAAGATTGGAAGATTGGAAGACTGGAAGACTGGAAGATTGGAAGATTGGAAGACTGGAAGACTGGAAGATTGGAAGATTGGAAGACTGGAAGACTGGAAGATTGGAAGATTGGAAGACTGGAAGACTGGAAGATTGGAAGATTGGAAGACTGGAAGACTGGAAGATTGGAAGATTGGAAGACTGGAAGACTGGAAGATTGGAAGATTGGAAGACTGGAAGACTGGAAGATTGGAAGATTGGAAGACTGGAAGACTGGAAGATTGGAAGATTGGAAGACTGGAAGACTGGAAGATTGGAAGATTGGAAGACTGGAAGACTGGAAGATTGGAAGATTGGAAGACTGGAAGACTGGAAGATTGGAAGATTGGAAGACTGGAAGACTGGAAGATTGGAAGATTGGAAGACTGGAAGACTGGAAGATTGGAAGATTGGAAGACTGGAAGACTGGAAGATTGGAAGACTGGAAGACTGGAAGACTGGAAGATTGGAAGACTGGAAGACTGGAAGATTGGAAGATTGGAAGATTGGAAGACTGGAAGATTGGAAGACTGGAAGACTGGAAGATTGGAAGATTGGAAGACTGGAAGACTGGAAGATTGGAAGACTGGAAGACTGGAAGATTGGAAGATTGGAAGACTGGAAGATTGGAAGACTGGAAGACTGGATGATTGGAAGATTGGAAGACTAGAAGATTGGAAGATTGGAAGACTGGAAGACTGGATGATTGGAAGACTGGAAGACTGGAAGATTGAAAGATTGGAAGACTGGAAGATTGGAAGACTGGAAGACTGGAAGATTGCTGAATGTGATCTTTAAGGCAATCATGTCATACAGAATCATGGGACATAAACTTCACCATTAGAAGGCAGACTCAGGTCAATGCATTGGGGAACAGGACTTTCTATTACTTCAACAGAAATGAATTGCAATATATTTTTAATTAGATGCAGTTACCATGACAATGCTAAGACTTATTATAGTTTTTTGGACCTTATCCTGAGAAAAAAATAAATATTTGCATTTCTTTGGTATTGGTTAGTACTGGTATTAATTGTGAAAATAAGGGAGATAAATGCACAATATACTCTGAAAGCATAATGCACATTTTTAATTGTTCTTAGATATTCTGTACAGTTCACAACCCTGTGTTGTAGGAGAGATAAAAACAAACAAATGGTAAATACTTATGGTGCTAATTAGATAGTCTCATTAAAATGTATTCTACCGACCAGCTGCTCTAATTAGAGGGACTAACTCCGAAGACAAACAAAATACAAGAATAAGGGAGCACTCAGAAAGCAGAATATTAACACTTTATTACAATTCTGTCAGTTTATCAATACATTGCTAGCATGCAATAATAAAAGATTACTCACAGCTTAATCGTTAGCCATTCTACCATATGGATTATAAGCAATGCATTGTGATATAAGGATTTGTTAGAACATGCAATAGTGAGTTATACCTTTAAAAGCTAACGTAACCAGCCCGTACTTTATCTGCGGCCTGTCCCAGTTAAATGTTCATATACTGTGAACAGGTGATTTCATTATTGCCAAATGTTCAGAAGACTTTAAGTGAAAGTCTAAGATCCTGAGCCAGCAATGGTGAACTGAGGGTTAATAACCTGAAGGAAAATTAAACTGCGTGCTGGGAATGGAGGCTGGATTAAATTGGTCAGAGGGGTTTTTGGGAAGTGTAAATATTGTCCCTATGATATCCAATCTGTGCTTGAGGGATGGATCTGATAAAAACTCCTGAGGTGTTCTATCCAGCCTCTTTCTACTGTTAAATTTCACCCTCCTAACCTCCCTAGGTTCAGGGTGACGGATGTAATTGGTGGATGGTTTTCACTTTATTTGAGGACGGGAAGGCAGTATAGTGCTACGGGTTAGAGTCCGTGAGTTGTGTGGAGGCTGAGTCGAGGAGTTGTCTCCTCCGTTGGCCCGGTATTCCACCGTGCTTCGTTTATAGGGGCGGGCTCGGTGTCTAGCGGGTTAAACTCGGGGAGAATGGTTCTATCTCCAAGGCGGAAGGTGGACGCTGGGAAGTGGGGTAGATGTCAGGCCCCCACTTTGTTTTACTTGCTAAGCGAGCTTAGAGGGAGGTGGGGTAGATATGAGGCCCCCACTCTCCAGCAATGCGCTTAACAAATTTAGAGCGTCATAGTGATACTGTCTTCATCCGTCACCATCTGTATGATTACTGTATGTTTATTGCATTGTTTTGTTTATTTGTTTATTATTGTGATTAATAAACACAGGGGGTGACTCGGTTTGATTCCCCCCTTTTTTGCAAACATGTCTATTTACTTGGTTTGGGAGGTAATGTGTGGGTTATTTTTTGAGTAAGTACGTTTAATAAAATTGATGTATTAATTTAAAATCCTAACGCATTTCACCATTCAGTATGGTTTCCTCAGAGAGATTAAACTACAGAACTGAGGTGCACAGTGTAAAAAGGAAACATTGTTACATTTATTATACCACTCAGAACTTGGGTGAATAATTGTAATTACACAAGGAGACATTATTACCCTCATCATACTCTACAACAAGTCATTTAATCATTGTTAAAACAGTAGAGGGATATAACGTCTAACAGTGTTATCACCTCCGATATGGTGCACAATTAAATATCTAGTAAAAAACTTGGAACGCGCTTGTACTGTGATAATGTTGGGAAGTCTTTTCTAAAGTGAAAATCCTTATTTCATAATGCTTTGATTGAAATCCATATTGTACCTATGGTTAAGCTGTGTTATCTTTTATAATTGCGTCTTAGCAATGTATCGCTAACATTTTAATGATATAATTATAATAAAGTATTAATATCCTTCGTTCTAAGTGCTCTATTCTTCTTGTATTTTGTAAGAGACGCTAAGCAGAGCACAAGAGTCCTGTGTGAGTTAACAACTGCCATCATGTGATCAAAGTAATTGGCTAAAACTGGCGGACTCAGCAAAGTAATCGCGTCGTCTCATCTGTCAGTGTCACTGTTCCCATTTTCCAGATGAATTATAACAAAATATAACTTTAACTGTTTTACCTCCATGAGAAATGAAATTCCCGGGTTACAAACATGTCTGTGAAGTGTTTGGACTCACTATTGGTTATGGTTCTTCATTCTGTGTTCTCAGGAAGTCCCCCTGAGCATATTGTTTACTTTATTTAGGCTGGATTCAGAAATCTCATTTCCCTGCTCTCGGATCCTCCCAGTTGCACAGATGGGCTTATGAGAGCTTGGTCCTTTATCTTTTCTGAGTTTTCTGATCTCATCCTTCATACTACATCCCGATCTCTAGTGTAAGTACCTTTTACTCTGCCGCTGACTCATTAGTTTTGGTATGGTAGAAAAAAAGCAAGTGCATTAGCAACGAACATATGCCAATATAATAAGGTGTGGCTTGTGCAAAGCTCATCAAAGTCAGTCTTCCAGGTAGACTGGAGGAATGGTCAAGAGTGTGGCAACTGCAGTTTAATGCCCAAAAATGCTAAATAATGCACTTGGGGCACAAAAACCCAAAAGGTCAACATATCCTTAATGGCATTACATTAGAAACTTTTGACGAGGAAAGGGATCAAGGAGTCATTATTTCATGTGAGTTAAATGTAGACAAGCAATGTAACAAAGCAATGAGACAGACAAGTCAGATTCTTGGTTGCATAGGGAGAGGAATTAGTAGCATAAAGATAGAAGTAGTGATGCCTCTTTATAAATCATTGGTACGCCCTCACCTACAATATTATGCTCAGTTCTGGAGGCCAGAAAGACATAAATACATTAGAGACTGTGCAAAGAAGAGCAACTAAAATGGTCCATGGCCTGTGTAACAAATCATACCAAGAAAGGCTAGAGGAACTAAACATGTATAGCTTGGAGAAGAGAAGAAAGTCTAGAGGAACTAAACATGTATAGCTTGCAGCAGAGAAGGGAGAGGGGGGACATGATAGCAGCTTTCACATATATCAAGGGTTGTGACCGGCTAGAGGAGGGGGCATTTTTCAGAGGAAGAGTTATAATAGAACACGAGGCCATGAATATATACTGGAGGTTGACAAGCACAGGAGGGGACATTATATAAAGGAAGAGGTGTAATAGAACACAAAGGCATGAATATAAACTGGAGGGTAACAGGTACATGTGGGGACATTATATAAAGGAAGAGGTGTAATAGAACATGAGGATATGTGTATATACTGGACGGTGACAGGTACAGTAGGGGATATTATATAAAGGAAGAGGTGTAATAGAACATAAGGACATGAATATAAACTGGAGGGTGACAGGTACAGGAGGGGACATTATAAAAAGGAAGAGGTGTAATAGAACATGAGGACATGTGTATATAATGGAGGGTGACAGGTACAGTGAGGGGACATTATATAAAGGAAGAGGTGTAATAGAACATGAGGACATGTGTATATACTGGAGGGTGACAGGTACATCAGGGGACATTATATAAAGGAAGAGGTGTAATAGAACACAAGGGCATGAATATAAACTGGAGGCTGACAGGTACAGGAGGGGACATTATATAAAGGAAGAAGTGTAATAGAACATGAGGACATGTGTATATACTAGAGGGTGACAGGTACAGGAGGGGATATTATATAAAGGAAGAGATGTAATAGAACATGAGGACATGAATATAAACTGGAGGGTGACAGGTACAGGAGGGGACATTATATAAAGGAAGAGGGGTAATAGAACATGAGGACATG
>WWET01005615.1:16170-35306 GCA_011038615.1 Limnodynastes dumerilii
CTAGCCAGTCTGATTACCCCCCTTCATGTCCAGCCAGTCTGATTGCCCCCTCCATGTCCAGTCAGTCTTATTGCCCCCTTCATGTCCAGTCAGTCTGATTGCCCCTCCATGTCCAGACAGTCTGATTGCCACCTCCATGTTCAACCAGTCTAATTGACCCCACAAGGTCCAGCCAGTCTGATTTCCCCCTCCATTTCCAGCTTTCAGATCTCCATTCATCAACTAATTTTAAGAATCAATAAACTTAGCTTTGCTGTCTCTCCTCTAGCTCCCACCTCTGCAGAGCTTTAGCTGCAGAATGACACTAGCGTAACCTTAGGTCATGCAGCGTCTAGTGATCAGAACTGTGGCTGTGCAGGGGTTCAGGCAACTCCGCCTCCATCCCTTGTAATAAGGGGTGAGGCCTGCACTGGCTAAGCATGAGTATTGTGGGACTCATGCCCTGATGGCACCGATGAATCCCCCATCAGATGGGCATCATTGGAACCCAGGGCAGGTGCCCTATAGATGGTATTAGCATGATGCAGCACTGTTTATGGTAAACCGGCTGCAGAAATTGGTTTCACACACTAATAACCTCTGAAAAGAAGTCACACTGGTTCACTCTCCTAACCGTCATGGTTATAACTGAGAAGTTTGTATACTAGCGCTATACCTCCGCTCCATGTTTTTATACTGAGGTATATGGACCACATATGTGCAGTACAACCTGTCAGTCTAGCGCTGACATCATCCCCTTGTGGTAACACAAAACCATGCTGGATGTCATAATCACATATAGGAAACGTGGATACGGGACTCCTGTTCTGTAATACTTGCTAAAGTGCACTGTAAGGAAAACTTAATGTAGAAGATACAATGGAGTTGAGGCAGTCATAAGCTTTTAGCAGTATTTAATCCATATGAAGTAGAACCAAAAGTCACGTAAGTTTCACATTCAGAGTTGGTAGTGCAGAGATGGTTATTTTACATATGTACATCATTTTATGTACATTAGGTTATATAAAATTACCAACTCTGCACTGCAAACTGGGAGCAGGTGCTATGTGCTTGCAGTCTCCTTAATACTCCTCCAGTATTCTAAATATAAAAGCTACTTCGCTCAAAATTTGTACAGTCTTTCTGGGTGCCGTAATTCTTCCACACACATAAAATATGTTTTGCACTGGACAGTATAGGTTCTTACAGGGGGCTCACTCAAGATTTGCACATTCCCCTGGCCCTTTTTCACAGGCTACACATTGATGTTTGTACCCTCTGCCCACACAACAACCACCCCCTGCATTTTTCATTGTTCTTTAATGCTGAAACCTACAATTCTTTATCTTCTGGGACACTCTTGAAAGTGGTTATCCCTTTGTCCTGAGCTTTTTCGGTCTGGTAATACAGACCCTCCAACATGACCCATTCATTAGGTACAAAATACTCTGCTCCTTAGTTTCCAACTGTCAGTTACTATGGTAACCAACTTTGTTAAAGAGGCAAATAGTTTTTTAAATATTAGTTAATTCATTTAAACCAGTTGAGTGACAGTTGGAAGCTCAGGAGCAGATGAAATAGTGCCTAATGGAATGGGTCATGTTGAAGGGTCTGTTAATAGGCTTCTCTTAATTCATTGCTGTTGCTAAACTTTTGTGGGATTCCTCAATTTTAGTGGCTGCTAATGTGGGGCTCTGGGTTAGGGTTATAGAATTAAACTGACTTATTTCAATGGGACATGATCACACACCCCTTAATCAGGAACATATGAGGTTAATAAATCTTTTTGGCGCCATTTATATCTCAAATGGGCTACTAGACAAGGAACTATACTCACCCTGTTAGTCTTCCCCCTCTTGGTTGACCACTCCTTCTAGCGTTCAACATGGTATCAGTACTTACATGGGTCACATCATGTACGTGTTTTCCCTCAAGGGTGGGATATCAGGGTTATTAATGAGTGACTTTGACTCCACCCATCAAAAAAAAGAAAAAGAAAGTGCACAGACCCTTTTAATATGGCAGTAATTCAAACACACCAACCGAGGAGGGGTGTTATCATATGACAATTGTTTTTGCAATATTTTAATATTTTGCTGTGGTATTATTTTAATATTGAAATTAACCAGCAAGACGGGATTGAGTAATTAGTGACCACACAAACCGGTATTACATACTCACCTATAAACCATAAAATTGAGCATTTAAGTGTGCCTCAAATCCAATTATTGAATTGCAGTAAGTGCTGTCATCTGAAGGCAATTAAGTATGTGCCAACAAGCAACAAATTGGGTCATTCAGGTACAGTGTAATAACAAAGGATTAAATGAAAAAAAATGTGTGCTCATCTATAAAGTTTGTATTATGAATGCTTATTATAATTGTTTGTCCATTGGTATAGTAACTTGAATATAGTATATATATTTTCAGATTAGTCTACAAAATATGCATATAATGTGAGAAACAAATGATAGGCCTATTCTTTAAATTGAAAAGTCCAGCTTATCCATGACTGTTAAATTTTTATATTTTATAACTAATTTAATAATAAACATAAGTAGGCAAAGCTGAGCTACATTTCAAACTCAACGACAGTCCTCTGGTTGGGGGGGAGTGTATTCTGTACACATGAAGAGAACTGCAAGTTACTGGTAGTCTAGACAGCACTCAGACTATTTAAGTGATAAGTATTGAGTATAAATAACTTGCCAGAAGCTGACAGTGATTTTTTTTTCTTCACGGTCGCTTTATTTTAGGCTTTTTTATTTCCCTCCAGTTTGCAGGCATAAAAAGTATGGCAGCGGGGGAGAAGCCATCTCTTCTGGAGAGAGAATACTTGGTACAGGTAAGCAGAGCATGAAAAGAGAGGTGTGAATAGAGTGTGAACAGGATGGAGAGATCGGAGTAGTGTGAATGGGGTTCCCTGGAGGTTACAGAATTGTGGATTTGTGGCAGTTTACATAGTGTTATCTAAAAGGTGGGTTAGTATAGTATTAGCAGGGGGATGAAGTTAAATTCATTGTGAAAATTGGTTTTATTTAGCATGTATGTGTGTGGGGGAGAGAAAATCAGTGTGAATAGTCTGTGTCAGGGGGTTAATTTAGTTAGACCTTCTGAAAGTTGGGGATTACTTTTGTGTGAACTTTTGATTGACAGATTGATTTCCAGCAGTCAGGTGCCGACTGTTGTCACTTATTGGAGACTGCACTAAAATGAGTAGGCCCCCTGTGAGCGCACCATTATTAAAATAGTTATTAACTCTAACCATCCCATTCTTGCAGCCTAATCCTAACCCTCCCCTAACCTTAATCTTTAGCTCTCTACAGCCTAACCCTAACCCTCCCCTAACTATCATCATTCTGCAGCCTAACCCTAAACTTCCATTAACCCTAACCCTAAGCTTAAGCCTCCGACCTCTGCATCCAAACCCTAAATCTCACATTACCCCAACCATTGTTGCCCCGTAGCCTAACCCTAACCTTCCCCCTCTCTAGTTTTCAACTTATGTATGCCATAGAAACGGAAATGCTTAACTTCCTTTCTCCATATTTAAAAAAATGCACTTTTCTTACATTCCCCACGTGACCTTACCTACTAACAAGTACTATACATTTCCTTTAACAAGCATTATGCTGTTTTATTGAATAGTGGATTTCTCTTTGTAATTGAGGGGTGTGGTTTGCTGGCAAAATGGGCCAATCTTCGTCACATCCTATTCTAGTAGTTCAGCAGTGACAGCAGTCACTTTTCAACTACTACAAAAGAGACAGCTTAGATCCAGCAATGAGTGAAGATCCAACTGCTGCAACCTAACCCTAACCTTAACTCTCCATGTCCCGCAACCTAACCCTAACCTTAACTCTCCATGTCCTGCAATGTAACCCTAACCCTCTATGTCCTGCAGCCTAACCTTAGCCTTCCCTGTCTATGGCCATCCCAGCCCATCCCCATTCTTTCCCCAGTGTCACTACTGGGAAGGGGTACTTTGGTGAAATAGGACCATTCGCTATAAATACCCGTTCCCAATAATACAAATCAGAATATTATAAATATAACACTGACGCTTTAGCTGTCAGTTGTATCAGTGTCATAATTGGGCCTATCGCACCGGCAACTGCATCCCCTAATTGAGGTGACTGTGAATGTATGAACCTCACCTTGTTACAATATTCAGAATGCATAATTCTAGGACAAATATAAAATTAATAGAATCAACTACAAACATATTAAAGGACACGCTATGAAAAAGTTCAGCACATGACAGTAATGTTCCATTATTGTGGTTTTTAGACAATATGGTGAAGGGTGAAGAGTTATAATGCACCCCTTTAACCCCATTTATTTTCTGATATATTACTGTTTTGTGAAATGTCAGTTCCAAGGCGAACATAAGGCCACCTGCATATAATATAATGTTTATTGCTATATAGCTATATAACTGATGAGAACATGATACATCTCAGTGAGCATATGGTGCAGCCCTTTAATTAACCAAGAGGCTTCAAATTGGACCAGATCCTTAAAATAATGATGCGTCTTCCAAGCGTTGCATTCCCAGTATCCAGGGATTCCGTCAAGGGACCATTTTAGAGGGCGGGGCAAAATGGGGCAGAAAATGCTTCCACTATTAGGAGAGAGAAGTTAGAAAATAGTACAGTAAGGGCATACTCTCCAGATTTCAACATCATCTGGATAGTGTGGATGAAATTTTTATGGTATTGTATTTCAATATGGAAGACTGGATTCAGAAGGGAGGTAAAGAAACAGGGAGCAGATATGAAAGGAAGGGTGCTCACTTAGAGGGTTACAGGTCTTTAACTGATGATTGTCTGTTATTGGCAGTAAAGAAAGTGCCCCTGCTGCAGGGGATTGGCTGAGTTTTGGATTGTGTCCTCAGGACGCATAGTACACAAGTCACCGCTTAGCTGATGAGCTTTCATGTAATACTCATTCAGCTGTAAGAGACATGACAGTGCAGAGGAGTGCATGCATCAGATTGGGGTATAAAGAGCCCACTGGAGAAGTCCAATGAATGTACCAACCATAGAAGATATAAAAAGAGAGGTGTGAATATAACAGAGGAGTCAATATTAACTCAATATACCCATTAAAATTATACCCCCATCCCCCACAGCCCTAGTACATTTACATGAATCTACTGCTCACCTGTTCATACACTATTATTATTTATGGTCAATAATTAAATTAGTCTCTCAACCAGTGCAGACATAGAAGACATGGCTCCCATGACGGCATAGTCTCCAAAGACTGCAATGGCGACAGGTAAGTTTTCTTATCCTTAACCCTCCCCTAACCTTAACCTTAAGCATCCCCGCTCTGCAGCCTAACCCCAATGCTCCCCTAACCATCCTTGTCTTACACCCTGAACCTACCCCTCCCCTCTCTGGAGCCTTCTTGTCCTGTAGCATAACCCTAACTAGCCCAGGTACCTTGCCGAAATAAGACCCTTTAACACGGTATCCACATTGAATTTATATCTTCACTATGAAAAAGCAGCCGGTAATAGTATAGCCAAATATAAGCTTTCAGCTTTCATAGTCCTTCATCCTGGCAAATGCATCCCTATTTTTACATATGTATTTCCTAAAGGATCATTTGCCTGGACTCAGGATCTTATGTCTGTATGCTTTTATATAAAACAATGTTACTGTTTACTAACCTGTAATTAAACCTTAATTATCTGTTGTAATCAAACATTGGGAATTGGAGTACTTAGTGTTGCCAATTCTGCATCAGTGGAAAAAGTAAATGCACTCTCTACTGATGCAAGGGCCCGAAATCTTGTTGTATCCCAGAGGAAGTCGCTAAGGGTCCTAATGCACAGAAAAAACCTTGGGACTTGGCTACTAAGCTGATATAAAGAAGCTTCTGATATCTGTAGGGACCTGTACACTATAGCAAGTGACAGAGTGGATAAGTCACTAGCAGAAGGGGCATAGCGCACATTATAAATCGGAACCGAGACCCATAAAACGGACTCACTCCCAGATAAACTTGCTTTACGCTTTTATAAATGTTTTTGTAACTATAACTCTGGTACATGTGTTATAAAACGTTTTTTGCAGTAAAAATTATCTTAAAGACTATGGTCTGCAAATATCTTTATTTAATGTTTTTACCCCAGAAGGAGGAGTCTTTGGGACAACTAATTACAGGCATGTGACTATTGTTTTCCCTGGTACGCTGATAGAAATTTTCATAGCCTGTAACATGAACATTTCTCAAGGTTGACAGTTGAAGTTGCTAATTTTACATTTATTTAACTAAAGGGTTACACGTACATCCAGAGACCTGTATTTCCTACAGCAGTGTGACATCCCTTTTCTTTTGTGTGGTGGGATGTTTCACTTATTTTTAACTTTTTTTTTTTTTTATTTACTTTGCAGTTGCAAAAATATCTCATGCAAACAATAAAAATGATAACATTTTATAGGAAACTGGGAACATTTTTTGCAGTGTGTCTGATTTAGATGATGGTATGGATTATTTAGTTTGTTTACTATTTGCAGAATTTCATTGTCTCAGTGTGTTTAGGTAATTTCTATAGACAAACAAACCATGTTTATATGCAAATAACCACATTATTGGGCTCTATTTACTAACTTCATTTTCAGGTGATAGATAATTCCTGTTTTAACACTAAAACGTTCATTATCACCTGAAAATGAAATACTTACCATTTACTATGATGCATTCGCCATGGAAATCTGCTGTTTCCATGGCGATGCATAAATACTTCCCACAGCTTCGGTGGGCCGTTGATCTTAACGGGTGCCGACACTGTATTACAATTTACTATCCCTCGGTGCCGAAATTTTCATTCGGCACCGAAGGTAGAAATAACGCCATCTCAGGATGTCGTTAGTGGCTTCATTCCTGCGATCTCCCCATATTCCCCCCTTTTCCTCCCCCTAATAGCTGTTATTATGGGGAGAAAAAGAGGGGCATGTATGGGGAGACCGCTGGTATGAAGGAGAATGCGGTCATTTTAAAAAAAAAAGAAATAAAGTAAAACATTAAAAACATTTATAACAGTTAAAAAAAAGACAAAACTCACTTGTCCGGCAGACGCATCCGACTTAGAAGCTTCCAGCCCGATATGTAGACCCTGCGCATGTGCAGTGGTTTTTCATATTTGGGCTGAAAATTTTCTAAGTGCGGCTGTGAAGTCTCTGCGCATTCGATATGAAGTGCCTGCGATGCGGGCAGAGCACTTCGAGGGACCACGTTGGATGGGTGAGTTTTTGTAAATCTTAAAGGGGAAGCTGCCAGGCTCGCCGCGAGCACAAGCAAGCCTGGAGCAGCATCGATCCCCTAGGGTAAAAAAAATTCGTAAATAGAGCCCAATATTCCAAGTACTGTAGCAGAGAGTGAGAGGGTCTGTGTTTCAGTTATAGGAATCTTGTTTATACCAAATCGTTTGCAAAAATAAAATCCAATTATATTTTTAAACTTTAAATTTAAGCGTTGCACGTTTCCACAAAAACATATTCTTTTAATGGGTAATCCACACTAAGGTTATTGAAATGTGCCCAATCCCAATAATATTGATAATATATTAAAATAATACATGTCAGTAAATAAATAATTAGATACCTATATAACTATATAACAAGAAAATCTAAGAGCACAGAAAGATACTGATGACTGCAGTAATGTCTTTAAATACTTAATTCAGCCCTAGGTCCATTGGCGTATCTATAATGGGTGCAGGGTGTGCAATGTACATGGGCCCCTCAGAATCTGGGGCCCCGTGGCACACACTCTGCACCAAAATCTATGTTTCTACAGTAAGTATGCATATGAGCCAGCCGGCCTAGGTCCACCTGCTCCATCACTGCTCTAGACCATATAAGTTCACTGGAATATCAAAAAAGTTGAGAGTTTCTCTCCTTTGCTTAAGAACCTTTAAATACTATTATGGCCCTCATGGTTGACACTTGTTTACCTGGGAGGTATTGAATCTACCTGGAGGTTACAATTTTATTTCATTATAATTTATTAAATAATGAATTAATACACAAATATCACCACTACATGGAATGCTGGCACTTGGGGAACTACAAGCACCAGCACATCCATGGCCTGCTGCGATGCTTAATGATCCCAATATACTATCATATATAAAAAATTAAAATGACCATCTTGTAAAGGATCTTCTTCTATCATGGATCCAGTCATCTAATCTTTTAATCCTGGATAAAGTCTTGGCAAAATAAAAAAAAACCCTGGTATGAGCACCACAAACATCCCAGCCACACATGACAATTATGCTGGCACTGGGGTATACTGGCAGCAGGACTGCTTGTGGCACTAATTGCAGGCTTTATTTATTATGCACAGAGGCTGCGGGTTGTACTGTAGCAGCCTTTGCCAGTTTCCTATGTATTGAATTGTATTTATTATTGCCATTTTCTGTATCAAAATTCCCCCTTATATTACTTGTACATCATTTTCAACAATACCTGGTCATACTAGTGGCATTACACTACTATTCTGGCATCATAAAAAATATATATTTTCTGCAGAAATGTTTTTAAAGCATTCATTCCTAGATTTCAAGTAAACATTTTTCCAATGTGTAGATCCCGCACCTATAATTTACACCATCCCGTCATGTTGCAAGATTTTCACGGAAGTGCAGGTACCTTAGACAGCTACTTCACCTAACTAAATGAGTCCAATAATGTGCTGTACGTCTATTACAATTTGCTTCCCCCTGTAATACAAAGTGGTTTACCAAAGTGCAGATTTAATCCTTTTTTCTTTGAAAAACATTTTATAAATTGAACGTATTGGGGATTTAAAGGTTGGTAATAAGTTCTGATAACTAAAACATATATATTAGAATTTTTTCATGACCTTCAGAGATGCTAGTCGTCATAAGGGAAATGTGAAGTTATGTATTTCTCACACAAAAAAAAAAAATGACTGCAACAATAGGAAAGTTGCATTGTGAAGTCAGGCCATGGTTGATGTATTGATTTGTGCATTGATTTTGGCATTGTGGGGTTGATCAGCTTTTGTCTGTGCAAATATTAGAGACAATATTAGAGCTTGTATGTAGAGTAAAGGTCAGCTCCCTGTCCAAGGCTAAATGCAATACAGTTTCTTGTAAACAAGAACTGGAAGAAACTAGTTGTGAGATAAGACAAATTTTGCTGAGAAATCTATAACAATTATGATGAAGCCCCCCTTAGACACTAACAGTAAATTAAATAAGTAATTAAATCTTTTGTATGTTGATGTATAATAAAGGCACTCTGCCATTGTTCATGTCAGAGCTGCGTTGGCTACTGTACTAGTCTCAGTGTCTGTATTTGTAACTCTTAGGCTAGCCGTGGATCGAGGCCTACTCACGTGAAGGGACCAAGGTACAGATGACCCTGTACCCCGACAGCATCATGTTTCACCATACTTCCAGAATGTATTACTTACAGTTACTGAGATGGGGTAGACCTGTCACCTTCCCTACATTAAAGAAAATTTTGCCTAAAAGGTGAAAGTATCACTGACACATCAGAAAATGATAATGTTATTATAATAGTGGAATTAGAAATAGTGTTGTGAATAGTGTATATTAGCTATGAATGTTTCTTCATGTCACTCAGTCTGGTTTTGCCTACATTCACATTGACTATTACAATTTTACAGGATGATCCAAACTATTATTACAACAAAAGAAACCAAAGACACAAAAAAATTTGCAACAAATCAAATGTGTTTTCACAACACTATTTATGAGAATTGAAAAAAATATTTGTTCACCTAATTTCAAAACAAGTTACAGTTACCTGCTGTGGGACATGTCATTATGTAAGGTAGTAACTTCATTAATTAAGTAAATTAATTGTTGCATTCAGTATGTAAATGTTGTGGTGAAATTTTTTGAGAGATTTAATGAAGGACAGTTTGTTAAAATCGCCACTTAGGTGTTTTTAAAAGCAGTTTCAAAAGCATTTTTACTAAGGTATCCACACATCCATGTGAGTGCTTGGAAAACCAATCAGATCACAAGCAGAGTTTGATACCATGATTAATATTTAATAAAACTGCAACAAATCGGAAGTCTTTGTCTCTGGGTTGACTGAATCCTCGCTTTTACTGTAAATTTTAAAAATACATCCCTCCCCCTTCAAACCTCAACTTGCCCCACTGTCAGAAAATGGATCTTTGTATCAGTTATGATGCTCAGAGTATGTGCAAATCATAAAAGAGGACCTTTTAGGATGCCCACTTTGTGGAAGTTTGGATCCAAGTTTAAAGTATTCAAAAAATTATTAAAAGTTCCCAAATACTAGAATAATGGTATGAGCGACAAAAGAAAATATATTACTCCAGATATTGTATCTGAATATAAATGCAATAACAGACCATGCTACAATATGACAAAGTTTATTATAACATATCTATAACATATTTAAAACATATCACCAAAGTGTTAAAAGTTGAATTATCATCATCATATCCATACAAGTTTGAATCATGACTGGCCAGTCTAATTAGTCCAGTCAGTCAGTATAGATAGACACTTTGCTGAAAAGATACACAACAATTGAGATCTCAATAGAGATCTCAGGCAATTTCTAATTAAAACAAAATCACAAAAGTATTGGAGCGCTCATAGTGCTAAAAGTGCACTTTAAAATAGCTTGTTAGCCCGATACATCAGCTCATGCAGGGAGGATAAGTCCCTATAACACACGTAGAAACTAGAAAAAAAACCATCTTTTATTTTGAGGCTTTACTCCTAGTACCATCTCCATTCCTTGGGACAATACAGGATTAGTCCTAGTGGCAATATTCTACCTGTTTCAGTTCTAATTACTTAAGGACTACCAACCACTATTTTTTACAATTACGATTCATTCATATTTTCTAACCACTCAGATGTGTCCACTATCTAATCACTAGCTGCCTGATCAACAGCTAGTGCAATAGCAATTGCTTTATTCTATATATGTGCCTGCTGTAATCTATTTTATTTTTATAAGTTAATACCATTTAATTTTATTACCATTTATTATTAATTTTTTTTCTTTTGTTTTTTAATAACTGTTTTTTATGGAAATTTGATACTATGCTTAGATATATACTATTTTATGCTTTTTTCGATTAATTAATAAATAATATTAGATTAGCCCTTTTGCAGCGCTCTGCATTTTTTTCTAATTTCTAATTAAATTCAATTCAATTAATCAGGTGTCTTTTGCATAAATACTCATCCACTCTGAATTTATTGTATATAGTCCAACATACTTAGCTTCTATAGAGATGTAGACACTGATGTCCTTTAAAAGACTTTTGTGTTTGGCCAGTGTCAGCTGTATAGGGTTGGTTTTATTACAACAGTGAGCTTTATTAAAATTATCAATATTTGGTGTTTATAGTGCTCGCAAATAAAGGTGAGAAAGGACACAGTTTATATGCTACGGCATACACCAACCATTCAACTGCCATTTTCCACTTGCAGACATACAAGAAATGCTTCCCTATGGTTATTAGTTTCTCTGTGTGCTTGTTTCAATAAACCTTAGTGCAAGCCTTCAGGCTCCCAAACTCATCCCACTATCCGTCCTGTTGTTACCGCAGCCGTCTCTTCAGTTAAAGCTTTACATCAGAGGGTATCAGTTGTGATCTGTTAGTAGGCTGGCCAGTGCACTGTGGGGTTCCTTACGCGTTTCTCTGCTCTCACCCACGGTTTCATCAGTGTTCATCTTTGCACATTCTACTTATTTGCTCAATAAGCAAATAAGTATCAGAGAATTTTTCAAATACAATAGAGGGAATCCATTGATTTAACCATTTGCTTGCTTTTCCTGCGGTTTCTCATGATTCAAATAGTCATCTTTGTTCTCCAGTGTATGTAAACAGGAGAACATAGATGACTATTGGAATATTTTGGAATATTTTTAATATTTTCATTTTTAAGACTTGCAGTAGTCTTAAAATGAGCAGCCTCCCAGTATATCGGGTACAGTCTCCGGTAAGAAAATCTAATTTCCGAAAAAGGGACATCCGAGAGTTACTTTTTGGATGTCCCTTTTTCAAATACTTACCTATTTAGACTTTTTTTTAATGAATGGGTGAGTATGCCATTCAGCATACTTCACCCATTCACTTTCGCAATTTGCGTTATCCCTTAGCCGCAGGACCTGGAACAGGTGAGTAAATTCTCTGGGCTCTATTTACTTACCTGCCTCGTTCCCTGTGAACGAAGCTGCATCAGGCTCGCTTATCATCGCAGCAAGCCTGGCAGCTTTGTTTACATTAGTTACAAATACTCATCCCTCCTGCGAGTAACTCTCATTTGAGACTTAGAAAATTTCAACTCCGGACATGAGAAACACTGCACATGCTCAGGACATGAGAAACACTGCACATGCGCAGTGCTTCTCTTTTGGCACTTAGAAATTTTCCCTAGTCCTGACATGAGAAACACTGCGCATGTGCAGTCTATTCATGCCGGGACCGGACAGCTGCAGCCCGACGGGTCGCCCGGACAGTTTAAATATTTAATTTAAATAGAGTTTAAAGAGAGAGTTTAAATATTAATTTATATTTTCTATGTTATTTTAATGATTTGATTGATTTTTTTTTTACTTATAAAACGTTTTTTTTTGTGTTTTTTTTTACTCTGGCAATATTGCTATGTATTCCGGCGGTCTCCCCATACAAACCCCCTTTTCCTCCCCTTAATAACAGCTATTAGGGGGAGGTAAAGAGGGGTATATGGGGACATTGCCAGAATACTAACGCTAACGCTGGCGTTAGTCTGACGCCGGGAGCAGAGTGTAAAAATTTTGTGAATATGCTACCCTTCATTTTAATGCAATAGCATTAAAATTATCTTTGTAAATAGATCCCTCTGTGCGGGGTAGGGAGAGTTAGGGTCAGGCTGTAGGGGAGGGAGGGTTAATGGTCAGGCTGCAGGGGAGGGAGGGTTAGGGTCAGGGTGCGGGAGATGGAGGGTTAGGGTCAGGCTGCAGGGGAGGGAGGGTTAGGGTCAGGTTGCCAGAAAGGGAGAGTTAGGGTAGTGAGAGGGGAGGGTTAGGGCTAGAATTAGGAAAAAGGAGTGAGGGACTATTTTTATTTATAACTTTTCGGACCACGGAGCTTTCGGTGCTCCGTGGATCGATTGCTATGCCTCATCGAGGCATAGCAATCTAAATTTCAGCCAGTTCGCAACTGGCTGGGGAGGAAACGGCTGATTCGAAAATCGTCCTTTTGGACAGGAGCCCCACAACCCCATTGTATATATGGCTATTGGCAGTTTAAGTGTGAGGCGCATTTGTTCTTCTTTGATGAGCAAATTTAGATTGAATTTTGTTGTTCCAGTTTAAAGTTGTGCTGTATGTTAATATTGTATGGTACTTTTTTATGCATTTTCAATATGGTAGAACTCAAGCTTACATTTTCTCCTGTTTTACCTTTGCTCTGAAACTCTGAATAAGTTCTTTAGGTGAGACTGTATATGTTTTATTACAGATGCCCAATTGGTGCAACCAATTCCTTCCAGCATTTAAACATTTGTGGAATATTCTGGATTTTTTGAAAATGTCAGAGATGGTATTTAATAGAGCAGGTACTGGGGTGGTATAAGTATTGGTATAAGTATAAGTACAGGCAAAAATACTTGAAATATAGTTATCACTGATACTGCATTTACCATTCCACATGTTTAGTGTTACATTTTGCCAACAAACATGGTATTTATTTATATATTTGTTTGTTTTTCCTGTCTTTTGCAGGTCACTCTATATTTTTCTAACAATTATATATTGATGTCTAAACAAATGCAGTATTAGCTTGTTCCTTGATTAGATTTTGTAAATGGTTTCTATATGATTAAAACTAAATTAGAAATTTAATTGAAATATCATATTTTTGCTAGCAATGGGTGTTTTGTTCCTTTTATATTGAAACCACTTATTATAACAAAATTAAGTTTACATCTGACACATTCACATAAATTACTTGTGTTATGGGCGATGCCCACGCTTTCTCAGTACAGAACATCTCTTGTGTGCCAAGATGATTTCACACCTGGCCTACTAACATGTATTTAACATCAGTCCTATGTTACAGACTGCACACAATCAATTTGTTGAAAATAAAACAAGCTTTGTTGCTGTTCAGCAACCATTGTACAAGTGGCTGTGTTAGTTTTTTTTAAAGCAATCCAGCAATTATGAAAAATTAGGTCAATCCACCTACATTACTTGCCAAGCGAGAAAACAAACAAATGAAAGAATTAGTACTCTATTACCCCACAGGCAGAGCGAGGATTACTACCCTCTCATTTGCCCACTAACAATAAAGTTAATCACACACTATACAAAGTCATGAGCTCCCAACATAATGATCTGATAGATGGAGGCATCGTATAGTGGCTACACACTGCACAATAATCAGGACTATCTACCTATCACCCTTTGCCATCCTAACAGTATTGGCACAATGTTTGGATTGTTTAGACAGACTATGGGCCTGATTCACATTTAAGAAACTTCTGGTTCTTAAGTGAGTATCGGGCCGAAATAACCTACTGCACATGCGTAGTAGGTCATTTACGCTATCTACGTACCAGATCGGTATGTAGATAGCGTAGGTACAGTCTTTAAAGACTGCACGCCAGGATTTACATCCATAGAGGTGGCGTTATGCTGCCTCCGGGCGTTTTTAGGAAGAAGTGGGAGGGGGGAGGGATATAGATTAGCTGGGGAGGGCGGGGGGAGGCGGGGAGGTGCAGCGTCCATACTGACATTGCACAGACAGATAAGGTAGCCCCCTATGGCACTCGTAAGTGCCATAAGGTACCTAAAAACGGGGGACGAGTTGGGAGCTGAAAGAGTGAGTTAGGTGCGGATCTGCCCGGCCCTAATCACTCTTATCTGTGAATCAGGTCCTATGTTTTGACAATTAAGTTCTCGCCATACCTGTTGATCAGCCCATAAACCACCCAGCTTGAGGTACATTGCCTGTGATATATTTTCCAACAAATTGGACATACTGTTTAACAGTTCATTGGTCTAGGATATAGAAGGAATTTCTGAGTATCCGTGCCAGGCTGAGCTGGGAATATCTAACAGAGAGAGAGAAGAGCTGGCATTAGTCTTACGCCGGGAGCGGAGTGTAAAACTCCGCTCCGGCAGTTTGTAAAAATCCTCTGCTTCATTTTAATGTGATAGTGCCAGTTTTGAAGTGAAAACTGGCACTATCGCATTTAAATTATCTTTGTAAATAGACCCCTATGTCCTCATTCCATCTCACAAATAAATAAGAGGTATCTGCTCTATTCTTCCTACTCTACCACCTGTCCTCTTGATCATGTAACCTCACAAGTCAGTCGATGCCTATCCTCTGCATATTTCAACCCTAACTACAATCTGCAATCTCTCTCTTAAGGCTGGTATCTTCCCCTCTTTATTTAAGCACACACTGATTACTCCAATTCTGAAAGAAACAAAACTCTGACCCAAACTCTCCCTCAAAAAATCATCCTATTTCCCAGCTCCCATGCCCATCATAGATGCTTGAAAGACTTGCCTACATTCGCCTCACTCACTTCCTTTCCTTACACAACCCTCTAGATCCTCTTCAGTCAGGCTTTTGTTCTCAACATTTCATCAAAACGGCACTGACCAAGGTGGTCAGTGATCTAATTACTGTTAAATCTAAAGGTCGCTACTCTCTTCTAATTCTCCTGGATCTTTCTGCTGCTTTTGACACTGTTGACCACTCTTTTCTCATACAAATGTTACAATCACATCCTATCTTTCTAATTGCTCTTTCAGTGTCCGCTTTTCTGGATCTATCTCTTTTGCCCTTCCACTATCTTTTGGGGTTCCTTAAGGCTTAGTCTTGGGTCCTTTGCTCTTCTCTATCTATACACCTTCCCTTGGACAACTAATAAGGTCATTTGGTTTTCAATATCATCTCTATGCAGATGATACACAAATCTACCTATCCAGCCCTGATCTATCACCAACCACGCTGGCTCGCGTAACTGATTGTATTTCTGCCATTTCACCCTGGATTTCCTCCCGCCATCTCAAACTCAATCTTTCATAAACAGAGTTATTAATATTTCCTCTTGCCAACAAGAGCTACCCCCCTGGTCTCTCTATTTCTGTTAACAACACTGAAATATTCCCTACTTTCCAAGCTAAGTCTAAGTGTTACACTTGATTTTGAACCGTCCTTTATGAACCACATTTAATCTATTTCTAAATCCTGTTATATTCACCTAAAACAAAATTCCCAAATTCGATAATATCTCTCAAAAGAAATTGCTAAAACTCTCATTCATGCTCTAATTATCTCCCTCGTTGATTACTGCAATGCTCTCCTTATTGGACTCCCACAATATAAAATTACCCCTCTATAGTCTATATTGCATGAAGCACCAACGCAGATTTTCCTTGGGAAACGTTCATCTAGAGCTAGTCCACTCTGTCAGTCTCTACATTCGTTGCCTGTTTACTACATAATCAAATACAAAATCCTCTTACTAACCTATAAAGCCATAAACAAGACTGCACCTGCATACATATCCTCACTTTTCTCAAGATATATCCCAACTCGTTCTCTCAGATCATCACAAGATTTACAACTCTCATTTGCTCTTCATAAATGCTCTGATTCCCGGTTATAGGACTTTGTTCCGAGGAAATGGGCTGTGCTTCCCTTCCGCCCGCTAAGGCGTGTGGGGGGAAGCATGTAAAGTGTACAGTGTGGTCGTATAAGGCGCTGATCTACACGATTGAGTTAAAGCAAGCTTATGGCAGCGTAAGCTGCCATAAAGCCCGCACGACAGAGGGGAGTGACGGGGTGTGCACTCCCCTCTGTCTCGGGTAACGGAACGCGTGCAGGAGTCTGAATCTGGTCCAGAGTCAGTGAAGAAGACAGCACAGGAGATATAACACACCAAGGACCAGATCCTCATTTAGTAACAACACGAAGGAATGCCGGGGGAGTTCCCTGTTCTCCTGCGTGCAGAACATAGGATACCAAATTCTGTACATTAGCCCACGTTGAGGAGACTAGCGTACAGAATTGACACTTAAGTCTGGATCTGGTTACAAGTCTAGATGGCATAATTGCAATGAGTATAGCACAGAAGAAATAGCACAGCAGATAAGAACAGTGGGCCAAGATGGAAATAACCATGATGAGTAAAAAGTAACAGACAGAGATTGCGTATTTAACCAACACACACTCACTGTTACACGCGGTAGCATGTAACTCTTACCTTCACCGCCCGGTTTTCCTCCTCTAGGCATGGGTAGCAGGTTCTCCCTGTTACCCTACGTCCTCCGGCCCACCTGACTTCCTCTGGCTTGCCACCTCGTGGGCGCTGCCATCATGTTGCCTAGCAGCCAGGACGCAGATTATTGTCAGGTAGGGGTGTGTCACCTGCAGTCAATCACATGGCAGTAGCCTCTATATAAGGCAGAAGCAGCTGTAGCTCCTTGACGCTTATAGCATCATGATGGCACATTTTCTCTTTCACTCTCTCGCATTCTATTCCTTGCTCTTGGTCTGCCTCTATTTGATTGTAGAGTGCCCTTGCCTTATTTCTCCTTGTATTCCTCTGTGTACCCATCCTTCCTTGTACCTTGCCTATGGTTCTGATTGCCTGCTGTTTGTGTGAGTGTTTCTGTAAGAGTTCGCCCCTTGTTGGTTCACTGTTTTGGGTGTTGTACTGTGTCACTGGTATTTCTGCCCCCTCACCCCCCTATTCCGACGCCTATGTGTTCTTGTCACCTAGCAACCAGATGCCAGGTATAGATGTTGTATATAAAATTTGTGTACAAGTGGGTGCAAAGCAAGGGTGCAATCATATTCGGAAAATAGTATACTGGGCTTGCTTTTGAGGATAACATTTCCTGTTTACATTATGCCATGTTACTAAATATGATGCAATATACAGTATCTGCCCCTTTTTCCACCTCTAGATAGTTGTGACATCAAGAACTATTGTCTATCTTAAATAGAATTTTTCAGTTGCACAATAGAATACAGCCAGACTGCCAATAACTGATTTATATATAATATTATAATAACGGCTATAATCAAGGCTTCCCAGTGAAACACACTGTCAATCAGATACAATTTCTCTTTGTTTTATACACTTTTCATATGTGAAAATATCAGCGAATCATTTAATGTTACACTTAAAGGACCGGATCCAGACCTCAGCAGCAGAGCTTCAAAGCTGGATCCCGCTGTCTCCTAAACTCTGTACGGGTGAGATGAGGCCACTGCTCCCATTAGTACGAAGTTATGCTCTGAGGCTCCAACCTTAACATTTCTTCACTGTCCCCACTTAAAATCAGGGTGGTGCGGAAATGTGGTTTGTATGTAAGGGCTGAAGCCAGTCCTTACTATACAATTTATATCCCCCACTCGCTCACAGAGCATAAGCGCTTCCGTGCATGTGCTGCAGTAACAAAATGCGGCCTTTCTGATCAAATAAATTCACAGAAACCTATAGAACAGTGTGAAATACATGTAACAAACTGAATATGACATGGCCAATCTTCCTAGCATGAAGAATACAGTTGTGCTACCGCCTGCTTGTCTACACTGAAGTTTTAGCTTGTAGTCAGTCACTGTGTAAATAATAAATGACACAGGGACTCCCCTTGCATGACTCAGAGACTGTAACTCAGGCAACCACATCTCAACAAACAAACTGAAATTCCTACTTGCTTCCCTTTTATGGTCAATCAGAAGCTAGTGTGGGGGAGCAGAAAAACACTTGCAATTGTTTTGCTTAGTGATCTATATTACTGTGTACATTTTTACAGTTACTAATAGATTACAGAAGATTAGAGGAAAGAGCAAAGTGCAATCTGCTGCAGCTACTATGTCATTTCATTTGTGTGCATTTCTAATTGAACAACATGTCAGTTATGTGCCTTCTACAGACACAACTTAATTGCATCTCTTATATTTTTACTAGGGTCTATGGGCTGGATCCAGAACTACGGCCGTCGTGTACGGGCTGCCATAAGATGGTGATTGCTAGCTACTGCGCATGCGTAGTAACTACCGTATGTATATAATATACGTAGATTGCGTATATGCGGTCTTAAAGACAGCATATACGCAATCTACGTACCGAAACG
>WWET01005615.1:45139-66451 GCA_011038615.1 Limnodynastes dumerilii
TAGCAACAGTGACTTGAACCAGATACAAGGCAGACTTGACTTGAATGCAATAGGCAGGAAAAACGTGTAGCAACAGTGACTTGAACCAGATACAAGGCAGACTTGACTTGAATGCAATAGGCAGGAAAAACGTGTAGCAACAGTGACTTGAACCAGATACAAGGCAGACTTGACTTGAATGCAATAGGCAGAACTGTATAGCAACAGTGACTTGAACCAGATACAAGGCAGACTTGACTTGAATGCAATAGGCAGGAAAAACGTGTAGCAACAGTGACTTGAACCAGATACAAGGCAGACTTGACTTGAATGCAATAGGCAGAACTATATGGCAACAGTGACTTGAACCAGATACAAGACAGACTTGACTTGAATGCAATAGGCCGACATAACTTTGTAAGCCCATATGTGCAAGAGGATGGCCTATCCTCACTCACATGAGATTAAGGATATAGCAGAAATTCAGCTTCAGATGTTCACTGCGGAGATTTGGATCCAGCCTAAAAGGGTGTGGTTCTGTGGTTAGAATGGCCCTAAGACTGCCTTTCTTGTAGCCTAACCCTAAGACCCCCTTTCCTGCAGCCTAACACTAAGACTCCACATACACTCCCCTGGTACACTAACCTTTCTGGTAAAGTGCAGTTGGTCTGCGGCAATGTGACGGGTCTGCGGTGGAAGTTTTGGAAATAATAAATGGGTAAGTATGCCAAAAAATAAACTTTGCATACTTACCCATTCATTAGTAAAACTTCCTAATTACTAATATTTTCAAAATAGAGAAAAACGAAAATGAGCTCTCAGCTGTCTGCATTTCGAAATTAGAATTCTCTTTGCGCAGTCTACATATATGGTATTACTGCATATTTCTAATGTACTGCTATTGCTGTTTAACCCATTATATTTTGATCATTTTTAGAGGTTTACTCAGCTTTTGTGGAGGTTTTTATTTAATGTTGCTTGTGACAAAAGTTACTCATACTTAATACATGGCAAATAATGACTGCTTTTGCATGTGGTACAGAAATACTTGGCAACTATATTTCCATATGGAAATTTAAAGCTGAATTAATATCTGCACATTTTCCAACTCCAAATCCAGCTGCGCCCTTTAAATGTTCTTCTTACAGCACAAAAGAATCCCTTTCTAGTAGTATTTTCTCCTCTCTCTAATTAAACAAGTAAATCTAATATTTTGGATAGTGAAAAATAATGTATAGTATTTGTATATTAAATATGTCTGCATTGAAATATGTTTATTGTGCTACAATGTATGTAACTCATATTTGTAGCCAAGCATATGTCTTTCTGTTTTATTTAAACTGAATTTATTGGTAGTAATGCTGTTAACAACAGGCTACTGGAAAGACAGGCACTACACTCACTTTTCCTATAGATGCCTAAAGATTCCACCAACTAACCCCCCACCCACATACCATGCCTCATTGTTCTAATCCTCTGTCACTTCATCCTAGTGTTTCCAGTCATCTGCTTTTTGTAACCTTTCATTTGCACTCACAACTAAAGCTGGGTACACACTGAAAAGTTATCCGATGATTATTGTGCTGCCGACCCCTTACTAAGCGGCAAACGGTTGAGGGCTCACTCACACAACATCCATCAAGCATACTCTAAATTAAATAATTGACAAACAGACTTATATGGATTTATAAAAAATGGAACATAGTTTATTAATTAGTGGTCCAATTGTAATGATTGTCAAAACAGAATTAAAACATTATAACTAAAAAGAAAAATAATAAACAATCTCTGCATAGCTAGTGAACAAAGGACCGCAAAAGTGCGGGAAAATGTGAACGCGGACGAACGCAAATAAAGCGTTAACGCTTTCGCGGGCTTTTATAATGTTCGAAATTATGCATTAATAAACAAACTGTCACACTCACATTCATATAGGACTTGTTCATATTTAATGTATAAATGTGTTCCTATTTATCTTTGTCGATGGAATTAGCAATTAGTCATCATAATGACTCTTATAATCCATAGTGAGTAGTTTGCATGAATTTTTCCAGATATGGGGCCGTATTCAGAGAACTGTTTTTGCGGGGAGTTCCGTGCATATTTTTAGGATCGGATCAATGGCACATGCATAGTAACCAAATTTACGCAATCTGTGTTGATTTTACGCATGGACGTCCATTAGGCACAGACTTGAGAGTCGCACTTGGGAAAATACGTACAGAAGGGTGTGGTTGTAATCCGTCCGGAGAAAGATACATAAAAGTTGGTGGGGGAAGGCATTTAAATGAACATTTGAGGGCACGTTTAGTTAGATACGCACGTACGTGATTATTATACGCACGAAAAATTAAACTAAAAGATCAGAGTGCTCAAGGGACTCGTAAGTCTCCAAAAACCCGTCCGTGTGAGGCGAGTGTCATAGGTGTTGCCTTGCAACGGCCGTGCGTATAATTATGAACCTTTCTGACGGATCTCTGAATACGGCCCATTGTTCTGAAAGCTATAGCACTTGTTAAGACTGGAAAATATCTATAGCAGTTTCCATTTTATTTTTGTTACAACGAAATTCAAAATGTGTTTGATTTAAAAAAATTGTGCAAACCCACAAAACAGGCAAAATACCAGAATTCTGCATTTAATGTGATCTTGCTAGCTTTCAACCTAAGAAAGAGCCCAACATATGTGCAACTCTGAAAAGGGCTCTTTATTTTGAATGTTAACTAATTGTTTACCTTTAGTATCAAGGATTTAGGATTCTGCAACATCCATCAAACCAGCTTTGACAGATGCATGTGACAAGACAACAGTCTTTACTGTCCTTTTATTGTACATGTATTCCACAAACTGTATTCATTTTGGGAACAATAAGAATCCATAGAATATTTCTTAGGTGTTTGCATCTTGATCATCAAATTCATCCAAATATTTATTAAAGGACCAAATACATTTGTCAGTCATTATTTCCAGAAATCATTCCCTAACTAATGTTTACATAATAAGTATCTGACTGATACCAAACATCTTCAGTTAATTTTCTCTCAGGCAGCTTGTTTACAGGGATTTATGAGACACTTTCGCTTAAGGTGTTATTGACAGGCAAAAGTATGGTGCCTCCCTCCTCACCTGCTATGATGGCTATTAGGGGAACTGGTCTGAATCTCTATAACAGGCTGCTCTGTTTCCATTCACATTATTAGCCTTCAGATTCTGCCTCTCACATAATGTGGCAACAGCACTTATTACCACCAACACTACTTTCAGCAGTAGCTCCCATATGTAGATGAGGATTATCCTTCCTCCTACTGCTGGCTGCGCTCATAGGGCCTGATCCAGATCAACGTTACATCGCTGACTCCCCCCTGGCACTCCCCCTGTGCGGGCGTATGGCCCCTTCCTTACGCCGGGTGAAGGCTACCCTAGCTTTGACTAGTGTGGTTCCAATGGGATGGCCTTTGCTGGTCTTCCTTCGTAAATTCCCTTCAAACAAGCTCCCCTAAAAGACATTAATGATGTGGTCATCATCATACTTTCATCCTCACATCATATCTTCTATCCTCACTCCAACCATGCACTCCTTGACCATACCTGCAGATTTCTAACATGCTCCAAGGTCGGTTCTTCAATGCCAGCAGAGGATGGATTCCATAAAAAAAGCCCCAACTTAAGCGGAAGCCCAAGTCTTCCTTGCTAAACCTGGAAGAGAGGTAGAGGAGCAGGACAGGGAGCCCAGACAATCATCCACTAACAATTTTCTTATTGCCTCAGAGGTGATGTTGCCAGCGATTGTCATCAGTGACTAAAGACATGGAGCACCATGATTCATCCATGTGGAGCTTGTCCAGTAAGTCACCTCCTTAAGGAAGCTGATCCAGCACTGGTGATGATGAGCTACAATTACATTTAAGCATGTACAGTGTGCAAGAAAGCAACAGCAAGAGCAAAGGGAGCTGAAAAAAGATAACAGGGTTGTGCATATGTAAAGGTAGACACCTCAAGATATCAAGCAGACGGATCTAATTGCGAATCAGGTCCATTGTTTTTATAGTTTTAGTAATTATTACAATTTTACAATAATTATTAGTAATGAATTACAGTGGGCTGCGTTATTCCCAGCTACCTGTTCACTGCTCTGTTATTGACATCGATGCCAGCAATCCTGGTTTCAAGGGATCTTGCCTGCCCTACTACACCAAGGCCTACTTATATTGCTCCGCAGAGCTTTGTGGGGGTCTATGTGGGGCAGATTTTGGTCTATCATATTTAAACTTATGACTCCAGTACTCTGAAGAAGTAAATTACTCATAGTTGCCAACTCTCCCTGAATATCAGGGAGACTCCCTGAAGTTTGGGTGATCTCCCTGACTACCTGAAGTGTTTGGTAATCTCCCTGATTCTAATTTCATTCATTGAGGTCTATGAAGATGACCAATTTCATGGAGGCCAAGATGTTAATCAGCTGCAGCGTCACTTTTAGCTTTTCTATAAAGATAGTAATGAAAGTATTCACTGACAATTTAATAATCAATAAATACTGACATTTATATTGTAAAATAGTTTTCCTGGCAGTACTAGATACACCTATGGGTGGAGCTATTTACAGGACACACCTCTTTGGCGCTACAGGACACACCCCTTTGGTGCAGCCCCTTGATAGTGGTCTCACAATCTCCCTGATATTCATTTGCAAAAGTAGGCAACCATGAAATTACTGTGCAAACAGGACCCCTTATTTTACCATCCAAATAAAAAACTGTTTTGAAGAAAGGTTAGATTTTGTTTTAAGTAGACCAACTTACAAACAGGTTTTCCATGGACAAAGTCACCTGTTTTGTGTCTGGTACATATTAAATTCCCAGCCAAGGCATTTTCTGGGAACAATTAAAACAGTATGTGCAATAAAACATTTTTCTTAAAAACACCATGTCATATTCTGCAAAGTAATCACGAGTTTACTAGAAGCCTTGGGCAACATGCACAATTAAATAATATAATACATTACACATCAAAACATTGGGCTGGATCCAGACTTAAATAAGTGCTTGAACTTAGTTACTCCTGGGCTAAACCATGTTGATTGCTGGGGGAATCCAGTTAATTGCATGCAGGGATATATCTTTGAAATGCTTACTGCACACAGATACTGACCAGCTTTACTATCACACTGTTATTTAGAATTGGGATAGGAAACATCACCTCTCAACTCTAATACTGTTTGCAACAGATTAAATATGACTCCCCCGCAATCAAGATGGTTTAGCCCAGGAGTAACTAATTTCAAGCACTTACTTAAGTCTGAATCCAGACCGTTCTCTTTTTTTAAACTAAAATGCATTGAAAGTTTCAAAGTATTCTTCCTTATTAATAGGCCTGCCATCCTTATGTCTGCCCCTTATTACCATCCATTTGCCATCTATATTACCAAGAATGTTATGTGAAAAAAGCCCAGCCGCATATCACAGAGGCATTGTGCAGGCTAAATTCATTTAAAAAAACAGACAAAAAAAAACAACTTGTCCCAAGATTCTCTTCTGATCTTTTGGGACTGGTAGTAAAACGAAAGGGACAACAGGACAGTTGAGAGGTTTGTCCCATAGAAAATGGGGCCAGTGTGTTACTAAGAAGCAAAGTCCATACTGTAAGATTTTTACACAACTCCCCTCCCACCACGTGCACATGCTGTGGATCCAGATACTTGCTGGAAGTCATGGTGATTCTGGACCCGGCCCAATGAGAGAGGGGCTGAGTTATCCAGATGCTTGCTGGAAGCCATGGTGATTCTGTACCTGGCCCAATGAGAGAGGGGTTGGGTTAAGTTTATCATTGGGTGTTCTCCCTTACAAAGTTTACAATATAGGCATTCCCTCTTAACGCGTATTAATCTAGACCTGGACATTAAGGGGCTGATTCAGAGATGCGATTGCGAAAAGATTGGAAATATATACGCATCTAAGGTTAAGATCTTAGCAGGTTACAGCCCACTGCATAAACAGTCACTCCCCTTGCAAACAGCGGTGGATCTTAAAGTTAGACCACCATTGACTAACCCTAACTCTGCGCTGTCATTTGAGAATTTAAGTGACGTAGTAGCGTATATTTAAGATCCAAAGTGTCAGCCCGCGCCCACTTTCCCTCATTTCCCTGCCTCCCCCCGCCCATTTCCATGCAAATCCTTAAGATCTTAAAGATTTCTTCATGGAACACCCTGTGTGCTTATACTGCATTTCACAATAGAATAGTAGGGGCTACAAATGATTATGATGACCTCCAATATTGACCATTTGATAAGCACCTTATACACTAAGTACGTTGTTATATTTTATTACCAGTGACAATGAGTATAGAAATAAAGTTACTAATGATATATATTATACACACGGCTGGATCCAGACTTAAGAACGAGCTTTTAATTAAGAGAGGAAGGTTACACCTGGGCAAAACCATGTTGATTTCAAGGGGAGTCAAGTTAACTGTATTCTTTGCATGCAGGGATATATCTTTGAATTGCTTACTGCACACAGATACTGACCAGCTTTACTTTTACACTGCTATTTAGACATGGAATAGGAAGCATCACCTCTGAACTCTTATACTGTTTGCAACAGATGATATGTGACTCCCCTACAATCAACATGGTTTAGCCCAGGAGTAACTTTCCTCTCTTAATTTCAAGCCCAAAGTTGCTAAAGTCTGTGCGCAAGAGGCTAATGCACAGCAATGACACTCTCCTCTTTTGTACGGACTTTAGGTAACTTTTGTGTCCATAACCCCACCTTTGTTCCTAAGTCTGGGGCAGATCCTAAACTAAGTCCGACGGGAATTACGATGGTCAAGATCAGTATCAGTACGTTCAGAGTTCTGTTGCATAACATCAGGTGCACGCATACACAGAGCGCACGCAAAGGCTAACTTCCGAAAGCAGATTGTGTAAATAGTCTGCTGTTATTAGTTCTGGATCAGGCCCATAGTTCTGAATAGTCATTTATACATATTCTCCCTTTTATCATTCATTACCAGCATTTTAACAATGGTATCACAAGTAAAATGATAACAAAGGACCGGATTTAGACCCCCGCATGCTTTCCGTGCGCGCGGGGGTCTGAAATTACGCGAGACAGAGGGGAGTGCACACCCCCTGTCACTCCCCTCTGTCGTGCGGCCTTTATGTCAGCTTACGCTGCCATAAGCCTGCCTTAACTGCGACAGGCGTTCAGCGGTCCTTACCACCGCTGATCCGCTACAGTGTGGGAGCCCCCTCCCACACTGTACACTTTACATGCTTCCCCCCGCCCGCTTTAGCAGGCGGAAGTGAAGCAAAGCCCATTTGCATGCAAATATAGTAATAGTAATCCTAGCGTAACATCTGGAGGGAGCATGCCTCCAGTTCAGTCAGGTGATTTACGCACCTTGCGTGCGTAAATCACCTGACAATCTTAAATCTGGATCCGGTCCAGTATTTGCAAGCAATAACACAATATTTTCTGTATTAGGATCAGATAACTGGCTTGGTGAAGAATAAAGAAAGAAGAAGGCCATGTAGTAATAAGGAATATATCATTTTCATGGTAATGATTTTGGATCAAAAAATCATTCCAACTTATCTGTGAAAGCAGCAAGCTAACATGAAATTCCACAGCTCTATGTTAATAAGGGTTTGCAGTTCACAGCAGAGACACAACTGACATATAATATAACTGTCCAATAATGTTGACGTATTGACTTAAGTGTTGCTAAAAACAACTTTATACATTTACACTTAACTGCTTTTCCAAAACAGATATTTGTAAATTTCTTCCACTGTCACAAGTCATTAACCAGTTATTCTTTCCCTCCTGAAACACTGTCTTTTCTTCTCAGTACAAGGCTGTAAGGCATATCAAGTATTCTGCAATGTTATTGTATGCTAACATTACTGGACCAGATCCTGACCTAATAATGTCAGGTCGCAAGGTGTGTAAGTGGCCTAACTTCACTGAAAGGGCACATGCGCCCTCCAGATGTTACGCTAGGGTTACTAAGTGGAAATGGGCTGTGCTACCCCTCCGCCAGCTAAAGCGGGCAGGGGAAACATGCAAAGTGTAGAGTGTGGGAAGGGGCTCCCATACTGCTGCAGATCAGTGGTTGTACGGACCACTGATCCACACGAGAGAGCTAATGTAGGCTTATGGCAGCGAAAGCTGCCATAAAGCCTGCATGAGAGGGGGGGGGAGTGACAGGGGGCATGCACTCCCCTCTCTCGCACAGACGTACAGACCCCCGCACATAAGGAAAACGTGCGAGGGTCTGAATCCGGTCCACTGACCCTAATCTCATTGAACCCCTTGTGACTTAAGGCCCAACTGTACTCACATTGGGCCTGATCCAGGCTTATGGTGTTTTTACGTACGCAAGTGCGCCCGACTTACGTACTACTAAGTTTAATGCACTCCCCCTGGCACTCTCCTCGCATGCACGTAATTGATTTATGTGATCAGGAACCTGCCTGAACGTTTCCTTGCGTATCTCTGGTCGTGCATATCGCCTTGTCGTATGTAAGTGACTAACCCAGTCACTGTACAATTTAAATGCCTCCCTCTTCCCACAATGCGTATTTTGGCTTGCGTGTGGATGGCGCAACCTATCATATGGAGTTATGTACAGGTTTTGTATGATCAGAGTTATCAGTTTACTTAAACAGGGCACTAATCAGTGGTCCTTTTCCAATGTTCCATCTTCTTTTCTTCTGTACATGCACAGGAGTTACCTTATATTGACAAGGAAGAAGCTGAAGTTGGAGCCATCATTCCAGAGGATCGAGCTCAGAGGACTGCTTTGAATAAGGCACGCAGTGTGGTTTTAGCACATGAAGCTAGTGCTCTGGTTGACAGCTTAGCATAGGGGTGCCACGGTAATGCTGGCCCCCCCCCGAGACCTGTCTACCCACCTCTGTGACCAGGCAGTTAACGATATACCATCTCTTTGCTACCTACGACTGGGAGCTGCCTGCACACAGCTTAAATAAAGCAAAACAAATAAATGGTTAGAGGTATAGATAAGGGAATTATATGAAAATAAATTATAGAGGAAAATATGTGATGGAGGTATATGTGTAATGTAGAGGGGGCAGAGACGAGGATATGTAATCTAGAGAAGAGGAAGTGATAATGTAAGGACAATACTTTCCAAGATTGGAGGATGGGGTCAGGACAGAAGGCAGGGCTATGCTTTAAAGGGCATGGTCTAACTGTGAAGAGGATGTGCCTAACCGTTACTCCCTAACCCCTCCTCTATTTAACATGGTCATGCACAGTGCTGGCAGGTATGTTTGTCCACATCCATGTTCTACATAGCAATAAAGGTGAACAAACAAATCTCCCCGCCACTGCCCAATCAAGACAAAGCTCACAGACCCTTCAGAGCAATACTTGACGCATGAGGTATACATAAGGGTAACTGGGAGGGAGATTGGTAATGGAGAGGGCATTGGCAAGTCCTGTTTAGTTGTTTACTTGTTAGTTGCAAAGTGATACAGCACTTTTTTTCCTGCAATCCGAAATAAACTCTTTGCAAAGGAGGAATCTGCACAGGGGTAGAATGAGTAGGGTGGCCTGGACCAGGTATACTGGGGAGCTCAGAAGACCTGAAGTCACATCAGCATCAGTCATTGAGCAGAGAGCTGCGGAGGAGTAAATAAGAGGAAGACATTCAGGGACTGGGATACCAGCAAAGCCAAGGTAGGTCATTTAAAGGAAGTCATAAGGAATGGCCATTAACTGGAGGGAAAGGATTGCTGGAAATATACAAGGGAGAAAGGGGAGTGTGAGAGGATGGCTGGGGAATACAAGGAAGGTAAAAGGATGACAGGAGATATAGAAAGAGGCCAGATAGGATCGCTGTGACATACAAGGTGGAGGGAGGGGGGGTTGGGTCTGTAAGGATGGCAGGAGACATAAAAGGTATACATACTGAGCCATTTGATTTTTTAAAAAGATAAAGTAAAGAAATTTGAAAGTAAGCAGCCTAGATTATATCTTTCTACTTTGTGTCCCTTTTTGTGTTTTCAATAAAATCAATACATTGGGCCGGATCCAGAACTACGTCCATCTTCCATAGACGGAAGTAGTTCAATAAACAGTAGCTATTGCGCAAGCGTAGTAGCTATTATCTATTAGCTATTGCTATTAGCAATATACCGCATATACGCAATCTACGTATCGAAATGATACGCAGATTACGTACAATGCGCAGTAGCTATTGTTTATTGAATTACGTCCGTCTATGGAAGACGGACGTAGTTCTGAATCCGGCCCATTATGTTTATCCTTCATTTAGGCTCCAACGTATTACACAGTCCAAGAATTTATGAAACTATTAATTAAGATGTACATTACTTTTGTCCTGAATGCTGGGAGATACATGAAGCTCCGGTGAGCAGGCGCTGCACATTTCTGCCAATGGTTTACATGGGAATGCAGATTTTTTTCTGCAGAGGGGTGACCTAGCGCATTTTACCTGCCAGACATGCACCCATATTTTGTGCAGACTCCTTTTATAGCAAAAATATACCTGTAATAATCAACTATGGAGTGGTCCCAAAAATTGTTGTACCGGGGCCCAGAATTCCTCTTGGTGGCCCTGAATCTGCACAGACAGTTAGGACTCAGGACTACTTGTGACCACATCAGTTACTTAGTGACACAAAACTGTATTTTTCCAACAGTTAAAAAGATTTTCTGCAAAGGATGTAGCCATAAAATTTAGACATAAATGGTTGCGCAGCCACATCCTTGACAGATATTCTATTTTAGACTGTTGTCAAAAGATGTGGCCACATCACTTAGCAACTAACAAACTGCTTAGCCAAAATGTTTGTCTGTTTGCCCGTCTGTTTCAGACTGTTAAGGCAAAGTGACTACATCAACCATTGTGGACATGCAATTATGGATAAGTCGTGGTCCAAATTAGGGGGTACTAAACCAGCCCATCCGTCCCTTGGAACAGGAAGGGAGATGTGTGATGCAGAGGAAACCAAATTTGTAATAATCTCAGAGAGACTTTTGATTTTGTAGCTGCCTCCATTTTGGATATGTGGTTTAAAATCTCTCTGAGATTGCAGCTGAGAGGGGGTGCGGTCTCAGAGTGGCAGTTTGGGAGACCTGGGAATCTCCATGCTCTTGATTTAGAAAGATATTGGATATGTGACCCAAAGTTGGGGCTCTATTTAGAGTTAAGATTAGAGTTAGGACTGTTCAGCAGACCCACACCTGCTGCATGTTTATAATCAATGGATGTGTGTTTTTAAATGAAAGAAATAAATGCTGGTTTATTTTATCCTATGCTGATTTTACATGTTGTGCAAGACTTTAACATTTTAAAGGTGCCAATATTTGTTTTTATTTTGTGACGGTTTTTTGTTATTTTTAAATTACTTTAAATTTTGTAAGCAAACTCTATTACATTTACTTATATTTAACTGTATTGGTTGTTAGTGTTGTTTTTATTTTTTAAATGCTTATTTTTAAATTGTTTTATAAAAGTATATATATATATATATATATATATACTTTTATAAAACAATTTAAAAATAAGCATTTAAAAAATAAAAACAACACTAACAACCAATACAGTTAAATATAAGTAAATGTAATAGAGTTTGCTTACAAAATTAAAAGTAATTTAAAAATAACAAAAAACCGTCACAAAATAAAAACAAATATTGGCACCTTTAAAATGTTAAAGTCTTGCACAACATGTAAAATCAGCATAGGATAAAATAAACCAGCATTTATTTCTTTCATTTAAAAACACACATCCATTGATTATAAACATGCAGCAGGTGTGGGCTGAACTAAGTAAGAGAAGACGCATGGCCTCAGCAAACAATAAGGTTCTTCAGCTTACGAGTGGTTAAGGGCTACCTTAACATTTCCCGTGCGGATGTTAATTTACGCAAGACACTCCTTACATGTGAATCAATCCTAACTCTGTTGGAGCGCCCATACTGTGCATCAGTAGCCAGTGTGCTGCTCATTTGCATTAAGAGTCTTGCCCCTCTAGCCACACATGCGGGACTTGTTACATTACATACCGATGTGTGCATTAGTCCAAAGTTTGACGTCCATGTATGTGAACCAGTCGGCCAGGGTTTCCGTGCGTATATTTGGGTTCTGGGCATGCACACTTTAAATAATTGTAATAATACGCACGTAGATTCTACACTATGAACATGCTCCCATCTCTGCTGTGAACACAAAAATTAGTAGGTTTTAGTAAATATAAACTTTACATAAGCCAAGATTCTTGTGATCACAAATCATCCCGGCAACTATTTAACTTTTCCATTCTAGATTTATTTTACTAAATAGTATCATAATGTGTTATCATTGATGAACAATTTAATGGCCTATGTCCACCTGTTTATGAGAGTACCCATGCATCCATGGTTTTGCTTTTATACATTTTTATGAATTTTATATTTAATATTGTATGTGATTAACTGAAGACTGGAAGTTATTATGTTGAAATTTCTAGTTAATACAATACATGTTCTTGTAAGAAGTGTTTAGTTTACAGTGAGACATAGCCTTAGGCAGTTACACGTACTGCACTCATAAGTTCCAGGAAGCAGAGCTCTGTTCAGTATAAATATATATATATCTACAGACAAGCAGAAATTCCTGTAATCACTACATTATCCATCATGTATTATATTTATTCTATACAATTCCCTTGCATTTTATGATTGTTTCTGGGACCTATACTTAAAATCTGGAGCTTTGTGTGGAAATCCGGCACAAGAATCAATGGTTGATCTCATTTTAGCATAGATGCAAAAAAAAAAAAAACACCTTAAGCTCAAAATATATGTAAATTTAGTTTCATTGGGCCTGATCCAGACTAACGATGTTGCGCTAAGCGTACTAACTCTCAGCGTAACATCTATGCACTCCCCCGACACTCCCTCTGTCCCATAGTCGTTACACTCAGTTACGCCGGCTGAAGGCTACCCTTACTTCAGCCGGCATAACCTAGTGTAACTACACTGGGACAGGACCGTAGTTACGGAAACGCCGCCCTCTTTGCCTCATTTGCCTGCCTCCCCCTCCTACCTACACCAACTATAGCGTAGTTATGGCGAGGAACGGCCCTGTCGCCTTAACTACGTAACAGTTAGATCCTAACAATCGGGTAAATACAGTAAAATAAAAAATTATATTTTCATATTTAACTGGAAATTTATATTTCCATTGCTTTACAGCGTAAACACTACAACTGCAGCTTCCATTCTATTGATAACTTTTTTTTAAGGCTTCCAATCACATCCTTCTATCCTACATTTGGAGAATGCATTTGGAGACGTATCAGTAGAGAGCGCTGCTTTGTGCCCATACACCACCTGCCATTATTTACTTCCCATGCAGATGTCCTGTTTACTTGCGCATGTGGATGGAATGCATCAAATCCATTCATTAGAGCACATAAGTACAGCACGAAGGATACACTACCATTTGCAGTCAGATCTGAATCAGGACCTTTCTGTCTAAACATTGGGGTTATCTCCCCACCACTCTGTTCCAACCCTTCTAGGATCATCCCCGTAATGGTCAGATTATTCAGGTAAACTATCGAGTCATTGTGTTTTTGGACTGTATATCAATGTTTTGACAAATCGATTTGTGACACTTCACAGTCATTTTCTGGGCAGCTCAATTATTGTATAGTGTGTGACAAGCTTTACTGTGTGCTAAAAAATCAGGATGCTGGACGTGTAACAAAGAGAGTTATACCCCATAACAGCAAAAACAGAGTGGGGTTCCAATTAATATAACAGGCACTAGTGTATAATGGCCTCTGCTAATTACCCAAGATTCAAGGGGACCATCAGCTCTACCTGATATTATAGTTACTTCCTTTAGGGTTAACTATCCTGGTGGAACCATAGTGGACTCTTCTCGCAATCTGTTGCAGGATAATAGTGTAAAACAGGGGATCTTATACATGGTTCTCAAGTACCACTAACAGTATATGTTTTCCTAGTCTCTTTTCTAAAGCACAGGTGTATTACTGACTGACATATGTGAAAATATCCACAGATGGTATTCATTATATCACATGTGATTATGCGGAGACCTAGAAGACCCATTACATATGGCCCATATGGCATTGATTTACTATTTATACCAATAGTGTTAGTCCTGGGCTTTCTTCGGGTTAGAGAAGTTTGTTTCTTGAGAATCTGACTGTACTCAACAAGGGGAATCATACACAAGTGCAAAGAATTACCCCTGGTCTGCTGGATGCATACTTGGGTCCTCAGGTAAGTCACATGTGAAGACTGCTGCGACCATATATCCATAGACATAATTAGAGTCCATGATTTGGGACAGAAGAGTGTTTATAAGCTGATACATCAAGCTGCTTGGTTCCTGAACTGTTACAGTGATATGATTGTTCTCATCATTGCAGGATCAACAGATTGTGATATTTACCACTTTGTGGAGTTCCACCCCAGCATACACAGTGCAATATTGCAGAAAATCTAACATTTAAACCCAAAATGTCAACTTAAATCTATAATTTATAAGGGGATTGAATAAGGTTAATAATATTTCTGATTCTTCTCACAAATCTTCTTTCAATTTTCTTCATACTGTACATATTTATCTTTACTCTCATTCAAAACCATATCCCATACAGTTCAGCAGCGCCTTTGTGTTTTCACTTTCCAATTTAACCTACTGTAAATAGCTAATTGTTAGAAGGGCACAGTCAAGTCATCATCTAAAGCTAGACTGTTTGCCATAAGGTTATTGCTGTTTGCCTCCCTAATGAAGTCCTCTGGGTAGCCCTCAATAGGTCAAAACACACAGAAGTTTGTGTACAACAGCGGTGTGGATGTTCTAAACTGACCCTCAGATAAGCCTTGATTTACTTTCTGTGTGCTTATTTTATCATTTAATAAATTGTATTTTGTGTTTAAAAATCTATACTACATTGGACCTCTTTTATTTGTTTGCATTCTTGACCGAAAAATTCTATATAATGGAAGTTGTTTGAAGCCATTGGGACACCAGGGAAAAGATATCTTGTGATGGCTTTCTGATCTAAGGATCTGGCACACTTGAACCCTTTATTTGGTGTATTACACAAAGGTGGTGTTCAAAAATATTTTAAATCACCTTTACCTATAATTAATTTTATGGTACAAAATTATACATTATTGGTGCTACCTGGCCTATACACTTTTTCAAAGCCTATCACATCTGTGGGAACAAATGGACATTGGGCCTGATCCAGAACTACACTTCGAAGCGATTTTATGTGTGGCAGAGACGTAAATTCGCAGTTTAGAACGCACTGTGCATGTGCACCATAGAAAATACGCACATTCACGTAGCGTATTTGTGAACGTATGGGAAATTCACGTATGTGTCACGTAAATACTTACGTGTGGGCGTGCCAATTTTACGTGAGACAACAATACGTTCGATTTACGTGAAGTAGGTGGAGGTTTGTATGTAAAGTGTACAGTATGGGCGTGCTAAGTGGCGTACGTTCACATAGTCTATACGTCCGTTAGCGGACATACGCTGTTACGTGCAAAAAAGTTAAGGTAGGGTTTGGGAAGCGTATCTTGCCAAAATACGTCCGTGCAAGGGGTGTGCCGGGGAGAATGTAGCGAACTTACGTGCATGAAAATACGCTCCGCGAATAAACGTACGGCACACGTAGTTCTGGATCTACCCCATTGATGCAAACCTTGAACAATCAGGATCCTCTTGAATATTTATTTCTTTAGTCACCCAAATACTTTTGCATTTATTGACTTATTGCTGTTTTTTAATGCCCAGCTCATCCTTTTTTATTTTCTAGCAAGTTTCCATGCTTTATCTTGCTTTTTACAGTAATTAAATCTCATTACTACAATTTGCACTATGGTCACAACATTGGGGTAGATCCAGAACTCCGCTTGCAATCCGTTTACTAGCGTAGCGTATTTACGCATGCGTACCTTCTATACACTCCCCTTGGCACACCCCTTGAATGTACGTTTTTTGACCGAGTTCCGCTTTCCAAACCCTACCTTAACTTTTGACCGTGTAACCGTTGTCGTCTGCACATGTATGGATGGGCAACACGGACTTACGCAGCTAAGCATGCCCACACTGTACACTTTAAATGAATTCCTCACCTACATTGCGTATTTTAGACGTAGTTTTGCCACACGTAAAATTGGCACACCCACACATACGAATTTATGCAGCAAATACGTAAATGACCCATACACTCACATTTACGTTACGTTATGTAGCGTATTATCTGTCGTGCGCATGCGCAGTACATACAAAAACGTGAATTTACGTGTCCGTCACGCATACATTTGCACAGAAGCGTTGTTCTGGATCTGCCCTATTATTTCCTTCTGTAGCGTATGTGTCTAAACAATGACTTGCAGAATTAGTTAGAAAGCATACTGGAAGCACAGAACACATAAAATGAGCTGACCAAATGATACTGAAAGCACAGTCAGGAAACAATAAAAATTTACTAACAGGTGCCAAAGCGTAAATCAGTTCCTGGATCACTGAAGTGTTCTTTCTAAATATGGTGCAGATCATAATGCTATATATTCAACAGAACTGAACTATTATTTTATTTCCAGGAATACAGCTATAAACTATGTAATATAATATATATATAGCATATACTATATGAAGATTTTGCTTATAGGAAACAATCAGATTCTTGCTGACATTCTCTAGCATGCAATAGGAAAATTTAAATTTGAATCTGATTGGTTGCTATGTGCAATATCTCCACTTTTCCATTTCCACAGCTTAGTAAATCTAGCCCCTAGAGTTTGACAGAGAAGTGGTGGTGGTGTGTGGGTGTGTGTGTGGGGGGGGGTTCTGATTTGGGTCTGACTTTTAGTAAAAAATGTGGGTAAACTTTCCTGCTATCTGCCCCATCTGCCCTCCACTTTCCTGTGCCAGCAGAAAGGATCTGGATGCCCAGAACCAGTGATGATTAAAAAAAAAAAAGTGACAGCTGGTCTGAGGTAAGTGACTGGGACAGGTAGACGTCTGACCTTTCCTGTCCTTTATACTTTATCTGCCCTCCAGGTCTGTTGACCTTTCCTGTCCCTGCACTGCCATTGTGTTTGTGTTTTCTTTGTCTATGGACTAGAGATGAGCAGATCGGATTCTGTCAGATCTGAATTTTGGTGTTCCGAGTCAAACCGAGGCAGGGTTCAGATCTTCCTGGCAAATACTGGAAATGTTGGATCTCGCGGTTTTGGACTCTGCAGTCTGAAATCTCTTGTTATTTGTCAGGCCTTTTGTGTATTCAGCACCCAGTATTTCCATCACGTGTATCCAGTACCCAGTATCCCCTTCATGTCTCTCCAGCATCCAGTATCCTCATCATGTGTATCCAGCACCCAGCATCCCCCATCATGTGTTATCAGGACCCAGTATCCCCCATCATGTGTATCCAGCACCCGGCATCCCCCATCATGTGTTTCCAGCACATAATATTCCCCATCATGTCTCTCCAGCAGCCAGTATCTCCATCATGTGTTTCCACCTCCCAGTATCCCCATCATGTCTCTCCAACACACAGTATCCCCATAATGTCTTTCCAGCACCACCACAATGTCTCTCCACCACACAGTATCCCCATAATGTCTGTCCAGTACCCCCATAATGTCTCTCCATCACACAGTATCCCCATAATATCTTTCCCGCACCCCCATAATGTCTCTCCACCACACAGTTCCCCACCATGTCTGTCCAGCACCCCCATAATGTCTCTCCACCACACAGTATCCCCATCATGTCTCTCCAACACACAGTATCCCATAATGTCTTTCCAGCACCCCCATCATGTCTCTCCAACACGCAGTATCCCAACCATGTCTGTCTAGCACCCCTATAATGTCCCTCCACCACACAGTATCCCCATCATGTCTGTCCAGCACCCCTATAATGTCCCTCCACCACACAGTATCCCCATCATGTCTGTCCAGCACCCCCATAATGTCTCTCAACCACACAGTAGCCCCATCATGTCTGTCCAGCACCCCCATCATTTCTCTCCACCTCCCAGTAACCCCATCATGTCTCTCTAGCACACAGTATTCCTAATTTATGTCCTGTCCAATTACTTACCTTTGAAGTCTTCTTTCTTCCGGCGCTGCCTCTCCTTCGCGGCGGGCTCTGTGACGCTGATGTGACCTCAGGTCACTCCAGCGTCATCAGTGAGGGGGAGGTGCTGCTGCACTCTGCATCTGCCTGTCACACAGGCAGAGCAGAAGTGAATGAACACCGCTGTTAGACTCTGTAAGGCGCTCTCATGAGAGTGATGAGAGCACCTTACATTGCATTACAGCAACATCTATGTCAGTGCTGCGGTGCAGGGAGCGGGGGATGAGCGCCTATCCAGCATGGCGCCTGGATGCACTGCGTCCGCCCGCGGAGCGGGTCCTGCCAGCCCTGGTGAGGAAACAATGTTGTGTGCTGTAGCTCTCATTACACAATTCAGTATAGTTAGTAGTATTAGGCTAGCAATTTTTGTCCAAATGGTAGACACGTTAAAAAGAACATTTTCTGCATTGTATTTAAGCAGAAAATTTACGTGCAATGCGACTGCTGATTACTCAATTACACACTCTATCAAGCAATCTTGCAATTCTGTAGTGTAGAGTTGTGTACACAATATTATTTAACATTTTGCAACTACATTTTGTGGGTATTGTCCTGTATTGTGGGAAATTAAATCTGATTTTTCATAGATATTCTAGTGTGAGTTTTATTTGACAGTACACACTATAATATCAATATATCCAATCTATACCTTATATTCCAGTATTAGTGCTGGAACTGGCAGTCCCAGTAGTTCTTCAACCTTTACTACTAAAAATTCTAAATGTTTAATAAGAAAGCATAAGAGACAGCTCTCTCAAAGCCCAAACTTGTTATCCCCATTTCATAAAAAATCATCACAAAGACTGAGTGGAAATGTGAGTGTAGACAAATGTAACATTGCCAATATACCATATACTACACATAGTTGAAAGGAAAGGCTAAGACCATGAGCATTTTTTGCAGTTGCTGGTCCTGCTAGTGTTGTTGTTGGATTGAGGGCCAAGTGGGCCTGGGGCTCATTATGAATTATGAAGGGCCCACATTATATAGTATGCTTTGGAGGAGGATGTCAGTTCCTGATATTCTTCCTTATGCACTGCAGTGTGTGGGGGCCTATTTTAAGATGAAGACCTGGGACTGTAGTCCCATTAGCCCCATTGTTCATCTGGCCTTGGTGATGTGAAACCGCCACTTCCGGTCGACCCAGGTTGAAAGACCCGGGACTTCGACGCGGCAAAAATGAAGGGTTATTCCTGGGTCCTACACCGGGGGGGCAATGTGAAAGGTCCAGGTTTGTTTTCACATTGCCTCCCGATTGGATGCAGATGTCATATGCTGCCGTTCCTCAGATGGCGCATTGGCGGGAGGAGGAGATTTTCGAGCTCTTGAGCATTAGGGGTGAGGAAAGTATCAGAGAGCAAATTTTGGGCACCGTAAATATATACCATAATATTTCAAAAAAACTGGAGGAGAGAGGTATTGTGAAATCACAACAACAAGTGTTAAACAAGTTGAAAGCTTGAAAAAAACAGTTTAGCAAAATACATGACGAACGCAGAAAGAGTGGCAGTGGAAGAGTGCATTGGCCATTCTTTGATTTGTGTAATTCTATATTTGGGAGCAGTGCTACATGCAACCCAATAGTGCTTTCTTCCTCCATTACTGCCCATAAACAAAGTTCCCAATCTTCAAGCAAACCATCCCGGTCTTCTTCTCTAATATTTGAGGATGATGACAGTGAGGTGGACTCAAGTGCTATGGACACATCATTGCAAATTGAGGAGCCCAATTTATATTCTACAGTTTTGGAAAAAAGTGAGTGTCTTCTTAATTTTTTTTTTTGTATGTCCTGTAATGTCCTTGCGTACAATGTTGCAATTGGTACAATTTTTTCAGGATTTGGGTGGTTTTTTTTTGCAGTATCCTTGTACGAATGTGTCCCAAATAGTCATTTTTGTAAGTCCTGTAATGTCCCTGCGTGCAATGTTGCAATTGGTACCATTTGTTTTCGCATTGTCCCAAAAATTCTGCCAACTTTGCATAGTAGGGGTCAGCACTTTGACAAACTGTACATATTGATCAGGATCAGCTTTAGTAAAAGTATCTAATGGTCTTTCAAACCTGTTTAATTTAACAAAAATATACTAAACCGCTACCTTTAGCTTATGTTAGCTCAGCCTTTTTCGGCTGTCTCCATTTCAATTGCCAGCCATTTTCGATTTTTTTTTATGAATGGCGATCGGCATACTCACCCATTAATTTTCTCCACCACCGGACCACCAGAGAGGTGAGTAACCTCTCCAAGGACTTTTAGGATTAGGGGGAGAGTTAGGGTTAGGCCCAGGGGAAGGGAGGGTTAGGGTTATAGTCATAGAAGCGGAGAGGGTTTGAACCAGGCTGCGTGGAATGGGTTAGGGTCAGGCTGAGGGGAAGGGGGGGTTAGGGTCAGGCTGTGGGGAAGGGAGGGTAACTGGTAGGTTAATAGAAGGGGAGTGTTAGGGTAAGGATTAGAGAGAAAATTGGGGATAGAATCCTTACTTACCTTTCGGAGCACCGAGGCAGAAGCAATCGTTTTCCCAAAATAGGGCCGTTCTCAACGGGGATCCACTCCCGTTTAAAACTTGTTGCATTTCATGAAATTCATTTTCTGGGATGGTGTATTTTTCAGGTCAGTTCGATGTGTAAAAATGTTATTTGATTTTGAACTTATCAAAAAACCCCAGAGACTTTGCAATTACTTTATAAATGCCTCTTTTGAATGCATTATCTACTTCAATTCTATGTTCATAGTGTCATGGGGCCTGATCCAGAACAACGTATCTACTTCAATTCTATGTTCATAGTGTCATGGGGCCTGATCCAGAACAACGGTCGCTGTCGCTAGGACAGAAGGCGTAAGCGTAAGATCGGCTTTTCAGCCGATCTGCGCATGCGCCGGGCAGATGTTGTCCGGCGTCGCTACGGCAACGCCCGATCGTGGATCGGGCGTCCGTAGCAGTGCCGTAGGGACGCTGGAGGGGACGTCCCCCAGCTTCCCTACGTTGAGGTTAGTGTAGGTGGGCGGGGGGAGGTAGTTAAATGAGGGTAGGAGGGCGGGCTAGGCGGCTATACGCTCCTGTGCGAGCGTATGGCCCCTGCCTTACGCCGGCTGAAGTTAGGGTAGCCTTCAGCCGGCATAAGGAAGGGGCCATACGCCTGCACAGGGGGA
>WWET01005615.1:76058-89413 GCA_011038615.1 Limnodynastes dumerilii
GACATCAACCTCCCTTCCCTTTCTCACTGCCTTTACAATATTTAAAATGCGCTTTTTATCACGTGGAACTGTCGCTCCAGGCAAGCAAGATTGTAGCTGACTCTAATATGTGATAAGAAAGTGAGAGCTAGAATCTGAAGCCTCTTTTTAAGGACTGGCAGCATGAGGAAGCGCTCCCGGTTATAGCATTTTCCTGGCCTCTTTTTAAGGACTGGCAGCATGAGGAAGCGCTTCCGGTTATAGCATTTTCCTTTGCCAGCTGATTATCTCTCTCTCTCTGTTGTGCATTTTCTTGCGGTTGCTGAGTGGTCCCTTTGTTTCCTCCCTGGTGAGCTCCTTCCTATTCCTTCCCTGGATTCTTTATCTTTCTCCTCACCTGGACCTTGTCACCTGTAAGAATTCTGCACCTCAGTCCACCTGGTGCATCTAGTGGCAATGAGGTTAATCCAGACCTACGGGCTTGTTATGCTAGAACGCATAGCATAATTACTATGCACTCCCCTCTGTCGTGCTTTGGCTGTTTTACGCTTCCCAAACCTTACCTTAACTTTTCCTAGTGTAAGTACTGACGTACGTATGGGATTTACGTACGTGACGGCCTAACCCGGCCCATACCGTACAATTTAAATGCCTCCCTCCGCCTCCAAAGTATAATTACGTGTGTGGTATTAATGCCCCCACCCCTTTAAGGAATTACGTGGCGTAACATCTGCCATGCGCATGTGCAGTAAATACTAATGGGCGATATTACGCCATCGGCTAGCGTAAATACGCCAGTGTACTTAGCTCAGGATTTGGCCCAGTGTTCCTATCTCTCCAGCAAATCTTGCTCTCTGTGGGCCTGAGATAAGATGGAGAATATGTACACAGGGATTTGCAAAAATATGCACCTGGGAGGCAAGGAAACTCCCATGACGCCCCCTTTGTTCTTATGGATCTTTACGGACTTCTTTATCCATAGCATTTGGTTATCCTGTTCGTAGTCTGTCTTTGTCCAAAATGTAAAATCTGTAAAATGCTCTGTCAGTTACACTGTATAACTGCTGTGGCAGCTGTATGAAAGCCTCTTCCAAGCGCAACAACAGTGCACTGCAGCGGGTTGCATTCCCCCCACGGACCGCATCGCGTCAGCCCTGGGTGTAAGTCTCCATATTAGCAAAATTTATAGTTATTGCTCTTTTCCACACTTGTTTTTTAGACACAGTTGCTACACTGTTTTCCTCAAATTCTCAGATAATGGTGTAAACCTTTAAATAATTTGCCAAACATAAGTTCAAAACCCAGTCCTGACCTGAATAGGTATTGACTCTACTTTCCCAATCATACTAGACTACACTCATTACTCTGTGCCAATATAAATGGTACCTGCTTTCACTCTGGCATGGGCAGAACAGTTCCCACTTCCAAGGTCAGGGAAAGCGTCAGTTAATGTTTATCCTCTGTAATATGTTTCATTTGCCAGCATATTCATGACAGGTGACTGAATGAATGGACACTTAGAAAAACAAGTTACATAGATTCAGGTTCTTTTTCCTATAAATGTATGAAGTAAAATTTATTTCTGAATCTGTAATTTGCATGTCTTATATCCCTAGCAGAAACATTATGCCAAAGGCATAAAAGAATATTTTTTTAGTTACTAAATATATAAAACATGTTCTTGCACACTTATTTATTTATTTATTTGGGTATAAGGCTTTCATTCATGACAACAGATTACTGAGAGAGTTCTACATGGCTGTGGTAGTGTGTATTTGAGGGTGAATGTTGGGTGTACAATAGGAAATGCCAGGGTCTTGTAGGAAGGTAATGATGGAAGAGACAAATGAAGTGATATTGCATTGTTAAAGCAGTTATGTATTATGAACAAACCCATCTGATCATGTCACACAGCCGGGCACAGCATAAACGAAAACCAAATGACTGATTATTTGCTCTCTCCTGAAATTGCATGTACAGTGCATCCTGAAAGTATTCACAGTGCTTTACTTTTTCCACATTTTCTTATGTTACAGCCCTTCATTTTTTCCCCTCAAAATTCTACACACAATGGGCCAGATCCAGAGTTACTCTTTTACTACGTTGCGTACTTACGCTAGTGTACCCTCTATGCACCCCCCTCGGCACACCCCTCTCATGTACGTATTTTGTCCGCCTTATGCTTTCCAAACGCTACCTTAACTTTACACTGTGTAACCACTAGCGGACAGACTTCACACACGTAACTACGCTGCTAAGTGCACCCATACTGTACGATTTAAATGCTTCACCCTGCCTTCAAAGCGTAAATACGGGTGGCGTATGGCTGGCATGCCCCTTCGTAAGTTGATACGCTATTGATACGTGTCTGCCCCTTACGCTATGACTTACGTGGCGTAACAACTGACGTGCGCATGCACCATAAGTACAAATGTGTGAATTTATGCTAGCGGCTAGCGTATATTCACTCGCGGACGTTGTTCTGGATCTACCCCAATATCCCCAAATGACAATGTGCAAAAAGATTTTTGGAGATTTTCGCTAATTTATTAAAAATCAAGAACTAAGAAATCACATGTACATAAGTATTCACAGCCTTTGCCATGAAGCTCAAAATGTCCCTCCTACTAGGTATCACTAGGTGTTCAGGACATAGCCCTTTCCTGGTTCACATTCTACCTCTCTATCGCTCTTTCAGTGTTCTCTTTTTGGATCTACATCTCCTGCCCTTCCAATATCTGTTGGAGTACCACAAGGCTCAGTATTGGGTTCATTACTCTTTTCTATCTATACCTCTTCATTTAGACAACTCATAGTCATTTGATTTTCAGTATCATCTCTATGCAGATGATACACAAATCTACCTATCCACTCCTGATCTATCACCAACTGTGCTGGCTCGCGTAACCGAATGTCTTTCTGCCATTTCATCCTGGATGTCCTCCCATCACCTCAAACTCAATCTTTCAAAAACAGAGCTATTTCCTCCTGCCAACAAAAGCTACCCATCCGGTTTCTGTTTACAATACTGAAATATTCCCTATGCTTCATGCTCGCTGCCTAGGTGTTGCACTGTCCTTTGTGCCCCACATACAATCTGTCTCTAAATCCTGTTATATACACCTAGAAACATTTAATTATTTTTATCTCTCACAAGACATTTCTAAATTTCTCATTCATGCATTGATAATCTCCCACATTGATTATTGCAATGCTCTCCTTATTGGACTCCCATAATACAAAGTTACTCCTCTACAGTCTATAGTGCATCCAGCAGTAAGACTGATTTTCTTTGCAAAATGTTCAAATAGAGCTAGTCCTCTCTGTCAATCTCTATACTGATTTCCTGTTTACTACAGAATCAAATACAAAATCCTCTTACTAACCTATAAAGCCATAAAATAACACTGCAACTGATAACATATGCTTACTTGTCTAAAGATATATCCCAGCTTGCTCTCTATGATCATAACAAGAACTACAACTCTCTTCTGCACTTCATAAATGCTCTGATTCCCGGTTACAGGACTTCTCCCAGGCTGTACCCATTCTCTGGAATAACCTTCTGCATCTAATAAGACTATACTCTTCAAACTTTCAAGCACTCTCTTAAAATTCACCTCTTCAGACAAGCTTATCAAATTCAACCTTCATAAGCTTTATTTACCATATTAACAACCACTTTGCCTTTCTATTACATTATTAGCACAAAACTGCACACTCTCTCTTTCTATTCTAAAATTCCTTTATCTGTTACTAACACTGCTGTGTGACTGGATCATACAAAGTACTGAGCATTTTTACCATGCAACCTGGCTGGTCCATAGTATGATATATATCACTTGCCCTTATGTATTAAACCCACTGTCCTATTGAGAGTACGCTTGTGAGCAGGGCCCTTTTACCAACCCAGTCTGTCTTTTACTACCCAGTCTTGTTTATAATGTTAAAATCTGTATAATCTGCTGGCGCTATATAAAAATCTGTTAATAAATAATAATAATAATAATAATAATAATAATAATAAATAAGCTTTAATGCTTCTGTCCAACACTGTGTATACTACGATCCAGTTCAATCTTATTTCTTCCATGGCACATATAAATGGAATGAGCTGAGTGGCCCACATGAAGGTTTCAGTACGTCTTGTTTACCACCAAGCTAAATGGGGCAAGATTGCCTTGAGTAAACAGTTTTGCAAAACTAGGTAATTTTTCAGTTGCAAACAAATATGGACTGGCTTTATTTTGACAACAGGATTTGCACATTTTCAGTCACCCCACCAGCAGTGCAATATTATTTTACCATGTTGAATAATTGTTCCTTCTAGTTTCATTTATGCAATGGAAAATTACTTTTGTGATTTTGCTCCATGGGTTGCTGCAGTCAATGCCTAGAACACATAATGTAGATGGCTAAAAGTATGCCATACAGTATGGCTACAAAGAAAATGTAATAAGAAAAACCAGTAAACCTGCAGAACAAATATCATATGTCATATGCCTGACTAACCCAAATTAGTTTTTTTTTGTAGTTAATTTTTTTAATGCTTTCACATGAGTATAAGGAACACATGATGATGATAATGCTCTATAATCATGAAAAATACAAGCACCATGACATTAGGTTGCTCTGTTTGTTTCATTATTTCCAAGAAATTAAACTTGACTTAGTATAATGAAGTCTGTGCATCATGCAGAAACTCTCACGTGGATATATAACACGTGCAATGAAATCTATTCTGCTCTCATTTAGTTATGCCCACAAAACATAAGAGATACACACAAGAAATGGGTCAGTAAGTAATCAGGATGATTATTTGTTTATTATTGCAATAAAATTGCCTCAACAGCATATTGAAGATAACATTTTCATCCAAATGGTCTTAGTTCTTTAGTCTATATATTTAGTTCTATTGTCCTTGCCTCTAAAACTTATCTATGTAACATTACTGCATTGATGAATACTTTCATAATGTTTGAAAATGTCTCTCATGGCGTGGAAGCAATAATTCTGTAACTGTAGGAAGAAACTTGAATTGTCCCTCTTGGGGCACACATATGTTGAAAGATATATAAAATAAAATGGATTTTAAGGGTCGGGCGCAAAGAGTATAAAGCAGATATACCGAAAATATAAACACTGATGTCTAATGTTATCTACCAATAAACAATACCAGATACTAAGCGGAAATATATCAAAATATCCTCATGCAATATAAAAAAAGTTCTGTAGCTCCTATTTCACAGTAATAAATGCAATCAATGATAAATCACACGATTTAAACTAATAACTCACAGTCCAGGAAGTCTCTGGAGATTCACTTAAACATTTCCAATATGCAATGTGTTTAAGCAATAATAACATCTCACAGTTTTAGAAGTCTTTATGTAGTTTCCCTTTCAGTTCATGTAGTTTTCTTCTTTCAATTTCCCGGCAGCAAAGTTCTAATACCCGGGATTAAGATGCAACCGATAACGGACCATTCACCGAGGAGCTGTACCCACCGCCTGTATGTAGACCACCGAGGCATTTCGATCTATGTGCATTCCGAGTGGACAAACTCTGGTACGGGGCTCCCCTCCTGGAGGGTATTTATTTATTTATTTTATTTGGCTGTTTTATATTTTTTAAGATTGCATATTGGTACAATTTATCTTAGTGTGTTAAATAAATATAGTGTGTTAAATAAATTCTTTTATCTGGTTTCATACATTTGGATTTATCATTGATTGCATTTATTACTGTGAAATAGGAGCTACAGAACTTTTTCTATATTGCATGAGGATATTTTGATATATTTCCGTTTAGTATCTGGTATTGGTTATTGGTAGATAACATTAGACATCAGTGTTTATATTTTCGGTATATCTGCTTTATACTCTTTGCGTCCAACCCTAAAAATCCATTTTATTTTATATAGCTTTAGTGTTGATATACGGTGTGGTACGTATATATTTTTTGGGGGTAGGCTGCTTTTAAATATTGAGTATTGCGCCTAGGTGTTGTATATATTTCTATTTATGTTGAAAGATATATTTCATCCTTTCCTAACGTACGGAACTCAGGTGGGTGGGTGGTACCATCTATCCGCATGCCTAATCAGTACATGGTGGTGGGGATAGGCATCCAGACAGAGGTAAGTGGGAGACAGAATCTGCATTGGGAGAATCGGTTTATATGGAAAATGCACGAGGTCAGGATCAAGTCCATATTCTATAATATACCTTTAAATCGAAATGCATCCATTCTCCTTTTGTAATATATATATATATATATATATATATATATACACAGTGGTCGAAGTGGAAATATAGAATTGCCGAAATGGAAATTTAGAATTGCCGATATGGAAATTTAGAATTGCCGATATGGAAATTTAGAAATAATAGAAAATGAATGGAGATTTACAGCTTTTTAATTAAATTAGTGGGGGAAGTGATGGTATGGAATACCACCGTATACCCCCTTACTTTAAGCCCTGTGTATATACACTATATGGACAACAGTACTTGGCCACACCTGTTAAGTATTGAATCCTGGTGTTTCAATCAGACCTGTTTCCACAGGTGTATAAAATTACCTAGCCATGCAGTCTCCATTTGCAAACATCTGTGATACAAAATGGTTCCTTCTGAAGAGCTCAGTGACTTCACTGTGATAGGATGCCACCTGTCCAATGAGATGGTTTATGAAATATCACCCCTGCTGGATATTCCACGGTCAGCTGTAAGTGACATTATTAGAAAGAGTAAACATTTAGGAACAACAGCAACTCAGCCATGAAGTGAAAGACCCAGTTAAATCACAGAGAGAGGTCAACAACTGCTAAGGTGCATGATGCATAAAAGTCCCAACGCTCTGTTGATTCCATAGCTGAAGAGTTCTGAACTTGCACTGGCATTAATGTTAGCACAAAAACTATGCGGCAGGAGCTTAATGAAATGGGTTTAAATGGCCGAGCAGCTGCATGCAAGTCTCATATCACCAAATCCAATGCCAAGCGTCGAATGGAGTGGTGTAAAGCACATGACACTGGACTGTGGAGCAGTGTTCTGTGGAGTGATGAATCACGCTTCTCTATTTAGCTGTCAGATGGGCGAGTCTGTGTTTGGCAGATGCAGGGAGAATGATACCTGGCTGACTGCATTATGCCAAATGTGAAGATTGGTAAAGGATGGATAATAATATGGGACTGTTTTTCAGGGTTTGGGCTAGGAACCTTGGGCCGTATGCAGAGCTCTGGCCGCATTGCAAATGCGGCCGGATTTTCCCGATATCTTCTACTGCGCATGTGCAGTAATTCTGTAACGTAATCTACGTTACTTGTTGCAACGTAGATTGCGTATACGCGGTCTTAAAGACTGGTTTTATATATATACATATGTGTGTGTGTGTGCGCGTGTTTTTGAGAGCCACTGTACTAGGGTACAGATGTTTCAGATAAGTATAACATACATAATTATTCCTACTAACTAATGTACAATACAAACTTCACATAAAATATAACCATAATATTGCAATGTCCAAAAGCTAATACTATGCCCTTTATGGCATAATAATAATAATAATAATAATATGGGCCGTATTCAGACCACCGGATGTATTGCATATACATCGGGTGTTTACCAAAATTGTATACTGAGCATGCGTAGTTATTTTTTAATGTAATCTACGTATCTTTTCGGTACATAGATTGCGAATATGTGGTCTTAAAGACTGCATATACGCAATCTATTAAACAAAAATATACGTGGAATCTATGGAATGAATTAAGTGGTTACCAAGGATGCCTTGCAGTGGTGGATTTTCCATTCAGTTCTTAAGAGATTTGTTTGGGGTGACCAGGGCAGGGTGGTAAATTGAGGACACCTATGATGGGACTTACTTTTTGAGGGGTGTGGGTCCCCAGTAAGATCGGCCCTGTTTCGAACTGACTGGGATATTGATTTCATATGAGGCATAGCAATCGATCCCCAGAGCAAGGAACACGGTGCTCTGAAAGGTAAGTGTTAAAACTAACCCCAACCCTTCCCCTAATTCTGACCTTAACCCTCCCCTTCTATTACCCTTACCTTAACCCTCCCTTCCCAACAGCCTGACCCTAACCCTCCCATCCCCGCAGCCTGACCCTAATCCAGCATTTCCAGCAGCCTGACCCTAATCCTCCCTTCCCCCACAGCCTGACCCTAGCCCTCCCTTCTCCACAGCCTGACCCTAACCCACCATTTCCCGCAGCCTGATCCTAACCCACGATTCCCCACAGCCTAACCCTAACAGTGTAAGCCTGGAGAGGTTACTCCCCTTTCGGTGGCCTGGTGAAGCGTCGGGTCCTGTGGTAGCGGTGGCATTTCCTAAAATGAATAAATGTATTGCTAAATAGGATAGGACCGACCATCCTTAGTAACACTAGGGATCACAATATTGATAGGCAGGGAGTGGACCATTGTAGGAGATTTGTCACTGTCCTGGGATATCAGTAGCTATGTTTGAATTTCGGGAGTCTACAGGACATTACAGGAGAGTTGAGTTTTCTAACTACCTTGAGTTCCACAAACAGACTTATATTCAGTTTAGACTATTCAAATAATTGACCTGGAGGGTATTAGTCCCCTCTTCCAGGAGAACTGTCACATGTCTCCCACATGCCGTAAGTCTTACTCATGTCCTCTTCTTGCTGTAGATCAGTGGCCCATAAACTGAAAGCAGGGAAAACACACTGCCCTCTTCTTTCTGATTGGCTGACAAAAGATAAACTAACCTCCCTGCACAGTGCAGAGCAAGTCATGCTGCAGGAATCAACCTGCCTCTGCAGGACCAATTGCACCACAATGTGCACTGCAATTTAGAGAACTGATTCCAAGCAGGTGCTACAAATTGAAGCACTCGGAGTTATGGGTTGGCAACCCCTGGTTTATGCCATTCATGATATGATCAATACAGGTAAATTATCCAATTACAATAAGGTGCCTGAGAGCTATTAATATTGTAAATTTATGTTTACTGTCAAGTCAACCCTAGTTTTGCTCCAACAGTATTTATGATTTTCTTTTGTGTGGATTAACACAATCAGCATTGTTGGTAAAAAGTTGAACATGACGAATGCTGTTATTTAACCTCATTAAAAATCTCATTAGTAGCATAAGTAATTAGTGCAGAAAAATCACTGATCAGTAAAAATGTGGCATCCTGCTATGTTCCTGTGTGGGTTTTATGTACTTATCCTTACATACAGTATGTAATTAAAATATGCATGCAAACCTGTCCATGTCACTTGAACGTATAATTGCAGTTTTGCGCCTAATAATACATAAATAACCACCAAAAAATCGACAGATTTGTCTGCATTACAAATGACACAGATACTTCCATGTTTTTATAAAACTCAGTATTCATTATTATTCTCATATTTACTGTATTACTATTGTAATAAAAAAGGCATTCTACTACTTGAAAGAAAAACCTTTTGCTGCATTAACAGCTTTAGGTCTTTAGGTCTTTTGGGGAATACGTTTAGGAGTTCAGCTCAGTTGGGTGGCACTTGTCAATTTGTAAATAATATGAGATGTATTTAAGTTTTAAGGTCTCCTATTTTTTTCCTGAACAGCACAGACCACAGGAAGCTGAAGCTACTAGGAATCACTTCAAAGTTGTTGTTATGGAGAAACTGTTGCAGAAGGGCCACCCGATGAACAGGAGCATTGTCGTGATGGAAGAGCACAGGCACAGACTTTCACACTCATGAACGTACATGTTTCACATCCATGACACCTTTTCCGCATGTTTCACTTAATTGATGATGAATGTCGATGGGTGTTAACCCACATCGATGAAGAAAACGGATAATAACACACTGCTCTTGGAACATCTTTTAAAACCTGCTTCCATTCTCCAGAAAAAGGGAGAACTTAAAACTTTAATGCACCTCATATCACAGATTATCATTTTGCAGCTGGTCTCTCTGCCTTTCCTGATAATTCTCAGAGTATTAAGGAACACATTGTCTAGACACTGACTGCATAGCTTCCAACACTGATATATTATTTATTTACTAACAGGTTATTATATAGCACCAGCAGATTATGTAGCGCAGATTATGTAAATCGGCTGCACTTCGTTGCGGAAATAATGGTATTGGGCATGCCCATGCCATGCCCTCTCTGCAGAAAACCAGCAGCTTGACATTCTTGCTGTTTAGAGGAATATTTGGATTACAGACAATGTATACGTTACAAGTGTCGGATCATTTCTCACACTTCCAATGGCTTACAATATGTGCTAGTAAGTGGAAGGGGTTTAATATTTTAATTTAGAGTTGAGATGGGAATTTGAACCCCAGTTTCTGATTATCCCATTTTAGGTGAGGATTGGAAATATTAATATAGGATCCTGCAATTAGGACTCACGTGAGTGCTTTCCCAGTTGTTCACATGGATGTGTGACACAATTGGATTTCTGGATCCGATTCAGTATGGCTCATCACACTTTTTTGCCAATAATGTTACTATGCTTTTCAAATACTGACACAATTTATGGTCATCACTCCCATTTCATCAGAGGCATACAGACACTGCAACTATCAGCATGGTCTTATACCGGCACCAGCACAGCTATTCTAGGATAGCTAATGCTTAAAAGCTGAACCTATTACTTCAAAAAACAGTGAACAATTTGCAAAGGTTTTGCAACCCTGTATTAAGCAGACTTTGAATATGGTAAAACACAGCCTGTGATTGCCAGGTGTTGTTCTTGACGTCTTGCAGGTGACCTCTTACTCCTACTCTGCTATTGTCATAACCACTGGTTCTTATATTAATTATAATGGGAGAGGGACAAGATCAATGCATCAATGCATGCAGATCTGTAATCTCAGGTCTGCTGTACCTGCAATTAGCCAACTATAAATTTTACAACAAAAGTGAACATAAAATGGCAGCAATTTAAATCATGGTTTGGGATAAAGTGCATTGGCATGCTGCACATGTTCTGTACATACCATGACCGGCCTGTTGAAAACTGTTGGAAGTGTAATTTTCTGTATGTCTGCATAGGGCATGTTGTGTTGTGTTTGTGGTCTGGTAGCAGAGATCCATGCAAAGAATTATTATGTACCCATATAGCAGTAAAATACCATGATCATCAAACTAAAGAATGATGTTTGAGTAGAGACGTGTGGTTCAGATTGTGTGGAATCCTACAAATTCTAATTTTGAGGCAAAACATAATTTTCCCATAATCCTCAGATCTTGTGTATTTTGGATTCTATATAAGGCACTTCCTCAGGATTTTCCTGTCATTGCTGATAGGAGAATTGATTAGAATGGTTGCTGCCTGTAAGAGTGCTGTATACTTGTAGACATTGCACAATTACTAGTATTAGGGCCGGATTCACAGCCCCGGACGTATTGCACATACGTCCTTAATTTACTGATAATAGCTACTATGCATGCGTAGTAAATATATTACGTAATCTACGTATCATTTTGTTATGTAGATTGCATATATGCAGTCTTAAAGACCGCATATTTGTAATCCATCTAACAACGTAGATTACATAAAATAATTACTACGCATGCATAGTAGCTATTATCGATAAATTAAGGATGTATGTGCATATGTCCAGGGCTGTGAAGGCCCTTAGTCTATTAGGTGTTGTGTTGATCTTGACCAGCACTCTCTTTTATAAATTAACAGCTCTTAATAGGCCTCATGTTTTTCAAAAGTTGGATAGCAGCAACTGTTATACCTATGTATACCTATGTATATATATATATATATATATATATATACAGTTCAAAAGTGTGCACTCCTCAATATCTGGATACAACGTTGTTACAGCTCACTCTGGTGCCAAGTCAAAAGAGACTCAAGGTCCAATCATATATGCAAACAAACGACCAGCACTCAGAAAAATGAAGACACCTTGGTTTAGTTCCAACGTTTCAGGTTGTAATGCCTTTCGTCAGGGAACATAAAAAACATGTGAACAAGCAGTTATATATATAACTTCCCTAACCTCCCCCTAGGCTTGTTGCAGACAGCAGTACACGTGGCGCAGGACGCATCCGACGCAAGCGCCGGGTATGACGTCATGCAGCCGCGACTCCGTAGTCATAGCAGCTGCCAAACAACAATAAAAAAAACACATGCATAAGTGCTACAGTAAAAGACAATATTACTTACAAACAAAATTACAACACATGATATCAAACAATAGAGAAGTTATGTTGATTCATAATAAAGCAGAAAATGCATAAATAAATGAACGCATACTAGTTTAAACATAACTATTCATATACTGGCAAACATGTCACTCATGAGTCTCGCAAAGAGCGATCAGAATTAAAGGAGAACATGAAAAGTCAAGAAGAAAAACCAACAGTTACAGAAAGCAAGTAAGGTTCATTTGTTTGTTAAGGCCTGCAGGGAAGACTGTACCCAAACGATGAATCCATTCCGCCTCTCTCCGCAGTAACAGTCCCGTTACCTCCTCGTTTGAGGAATATGGTCTATAATCATATAACGTAAGGTAGCCAGACCATGTTGATGGGACACAAAGTGTCTGGCCATCGGTTGATCTGACAACTTACCATATATATATATACTGTCCAAAATCAGAATTTTTCCTTGTCACTAATAGTGTCACTTGCTATCACACACTATAGCTATCAGTACCAGTTTCATTCAGTATAGTGTTTATTTAGAAAAAAAATCTTCACTGTTTGAAAGCAAAATTTTTCATTGTCACTAATAGTGGAATTTATTTGCCATCACACACTATATATATCTGTAACAATTAAATTCTGTATAGTATACAATAACAACTCATATTTTCCTTCACACTGTAAGCAGATATATTTGTCAGTTTATGCTGCAATAGCTTCAGGACATTCTATCTCTAGGAAATATTCTCTCACTTCTTGGGATTCCACAATGAGGAGAAAACCAAGGTATGTTACTGTTCCAGGACTGAAGTATATGAAACAAATAAGGTGAAACGGGGCACACATTCATAAATGTTTGTTTCCTAATGAACAACAAAATTTTTCAACACATCCTTTGTAATCTGTTTCTAATCTAAGCAGAAATGTTACCTAAACATTATAAAGGTTCTATAGCATGGCTGCCTACTTTTGAAAAATCATTTCAGGGAGAAAAGTGAAAAGCATAGGGGCGGTCCCTGAGTCGCCAGAGGGGGCGGTCCCTGTGCCGCCAGGAAGTTCGGTTCCTGTGTCGCCGAGGTTTGTGTATGGGTGTCCTGCAAAGTATTCAGCCCCCCTTATTTTTCCTCATCATGTGACTTCAGACCTCCTCAGTATTCGCCATCATGTGCCTCCAGGCCCCCTCAGTATTCCCCATCATGTGCCTCCAGCCCC
>WWET01005616.1:6282-17996 GCA_011038615.1 Limnodynastes dumerilii
GGCAAGTCAGATGCTTGGTTGCATAGGGAGAGGGATTAGTAGCAGAAAGAGAGAAGTAGTGATGCCCCTTTATAAATCATTGGTACGCCCTCACCTAGAATACTGTGTTCAGTTCTGGACGCCATATCTCCAGAAAGATATAAATACATTAGAGACTGTGCATAGAAGAGCAACTAAAATGGTCCATGGCCTTTGTAACAATTCATACCAAGAAAGGCTAGAGGAACTAAACATGTATAGCTTGGAGCAGAGAAGGGAGAGGGGGGACATGATTGCAGCTTTCAAATACATCAAGGGTTGTGACCGGCTAGAGGATGGTACCATTTTTCAAAAGAAAAGGTGTAATAGAACACGAGGGCATGAATATAAACTGGAGGGTGGTAGATTCAAAGGAAATGTGCGGAAAAATTACTTCACTGAAAGGGTGATAGATAAGTGGAATATTCTCCCATCTGAGGTGGTTGAGGCCAATACAGTAGAACAATTTAAACATGCTTGGGATAAATATAAGGGTATCCTAAATTGTAAACCAAATTGAGGGTAAATAGGGTCTAGGGTCAGTATAATTTTCAATAAACGAATGGGCAGACTAGATGCGCCATATGGCTCTTATCTGCCGTCACTTTCTATGTTTCTATGTTTCCTCTTAGTGTACAGTATAGGCATTCCCTCTTAGTCAGTGAGTAGTATAGGTGTTCCCTCTTCGTCAGCGAGTAGCATAGACGTTCCCTCTTAGTCAGTGTGTAGTATAGGTGTTCTCTCTTAGTCAGTGTACAGTATAGACATTCCCTCTTAGTCAGTGTGTAGTATAGGCTTTTTCTCATAGTCAGTGTACAGTATAGACGTTCCCTCTTTGTCAGTGTGTAGTATAGGCGTTCTCTCTTAGTCAGTGTGTAGTATAGGCGTTCCCTTTTAGTCAGTGTGTAGTATAGGCTTTCTCTCTTAGTCAGTGTGTAGTATAGGCATTCCCTCTTAGTCAGTGTACAGTATAGGCGTTCCCGCTTAGTCAGTGTGCAGTATAGGCTTTCTCTCTTAGTCAGTGTACAGTATAGACGTTCCCTCTTATTCAGTGTACATTATAGGCGTTCCCTCTTAGTCAGTGTGCAGTATAAGCTTTCTCTCTTAGTCAGTGTGTAGTATAGGCGCTCCCTCTTAGTCAGTGTGTAGTATAGGCTTTCTCTCTTAATCAGTGTGTAGTATAGGCGTTCTCGCTTAGTCAGTGTGCAGTATAGGCGTTCTCTCTTAGTCAGTGTACAATGTGGGCGTTCCCTCTTAGTCAGTGTGTAGTATAGGCATTCTATCTTAGTCACTGTATAGTATAGGCGTTCCCTCTTAGTCAGTTTGTAGTATAGAGTATAGAGAGGTCTGACTAGCATACACTGTGCATGGAATATAAGAAAAATCTGAAGGAAGAAAGGGCACAAACAGTAGAGACCTGCGCTTTTGTGAGCAAAGGGAGGGATCTCTGAGGCAGAATAAGCTCAGGTCAGTCAACCTGGGGCCCTGCACTTACAGTAGTTACACCACTAATGAAAATTGCGACAGTGCCTATCAAGTTAACCAGGCCCTCTGATGCCTACAGAGAATGGAATACAGCGGGCAAAGCAAAGCTTTACTGTTGTGCCTTATAAGCTATGATATACAAATATACAAGTGTGATCTGTATAAATAACCCAATAAGCAAAGGCCAAATTTCATGTCCAGTTCCCGGGGGCTGCCAACTGTCAGCAGATTAATAAACAGTTGGATAATGGCACAGTAATCCTCGCCAGCACCAATCTCAGGGGGCCCTTACTCACTGTTGAACAAATTAACCCTCCAATCAGGTTGCAGCACACTGAACCTCAGCGGAAGTATTGCATCTGTTCACAGCATTTCCCAGAGGCCTATGCAAAAAAAACTGGGCATCTGGCAAAAGTGATTCTAACAACAACATAAATATGGAAAAGGGAAAACCTCTTCCTAATCTAAGCACCACAACATCCCCCTCCCTCCATTATTAGATTATACTATTTGCTGCATCTCCGATCAATCTTACAATCTCCATTTTCTGGGTTTGCAAATTCCCCTGCAGGTTTTTTTGTGTTGAGAACTCATTGCTTTGTGCCTCTGATGTCTTCTGTGTTGGCATTAGATGTGTCAGTAGAAGAGAACAGATGAATAAGGATAACAACAGTCTTCAGCATTTATCTTATCCTCGCTCAGGAGCCCTGATTATCCTAGATTCACAGATGCATCTGTGTTTCCCCCGGTGAGAACAAAAGCTGCACTATGGGATTTGAGTTAAGATCTTGAATCATTCCAGGCACTTTCAAGATGTGTTTAACATTAGAATCTAACAGTCTTGGCCTCGAATGAAACTTTCAGCAATGAGGGACATCAAACAGGTTCCTGACTTATGAAAAGGGGTCTTTTTTTTTTTTTTTAATACGAGCATTCCCAGGGTGGAACTATGGATGATGGGCCAGATCCTGACCCCCGCATGTTTTATGTTAGTTACGCAGTCGTGACGAGGAGTGCATGCCCCCTGCACTCCCCACTGTCTGTAGTAAATCTGGACACTTATAGATATCTACCTTAATGGGGATTCCCCACCCCCGACACCTGCTTTAAATGACGGATATGCTGCCATCGTAACTGAAGGGTTAGCCCCTTCTGTTTACATACTGACATACGTAACTTAGTTACATACATCAGTACTTATGCTGCTGGAACATCTGCATGAGCAAGTCTGGATAGTTTAAATTGTGTTTCAAACCCCTCCCCCACAGAATAAGGTAGAAGACGGTCCTCAAGGTGTTCTGCAGGCACAGTATGTACTGACGCGTTTGATTGAATTTCACAACCGCGTTTCACAAAGGACCTTCATAACTTTGAATATTCCAGATCTACATCAAATGATGCACTTATTATAAATGCTTCTTATATCACCAGCACAAGAAACGAAAACATTTGGGAATCTCAGGTTGATAGTTTGGGTGGGGGCTCATGTTTGTATCCTCACAGCAGGCAAAAGTAGAAAAAGCCAAGCCAATTGCAAGGGGGTCAGCAGATATCTGTATGGGGGGAAGGAAGGGGACTAGTGCTGGAAGCATGGGGCATAGGCAAGGCAGCTGTTTGATGCATTTGCAGACCAGTTGCACAGCCTACACAGAAGACAATGTCCACCAATCCGTGCATGCCCAATATACTGGAGCCAGCCAGGCTAATCCACAGTGGCTCATCGTCTGTATGTGGGCTGCTGATGGTATATCTGCCAGGAGATTGCTATAGGGCTGATAGGCTTAGATGTCACGTATTACATATGTTCATTACACAGTGTGGGAGGTGGGATATATCTCACATATAATCCTGATGGAAGCACGTGTGTTTTTCTGCTACAAGGAAAAGGAATTTAGGATTCTGAGGATCTTCTGTGTATTCATGTAATGTTCATCTGAACCAAACACTCAGAGCCTTGTATGCGCTGATGTGGTATTTATTAATTACATAATAATAATAATAATAATAATAATAATAATAATAATGGACCTGATTCACACTTAAGAATCTTCTTAAAATAAGAACTTAAAGTCACTCCTGGGCTAAACCATGTTGTGTTTGGGGGGAGTCAAGTTAATTGTATTCTTTGCATGCATAGATATATCTTTCAATTGCTTACTGCACACAGATACTGACCAGCTTTACTATTACACTGTTATTTAGACTTGGGCTGGGAAATATCACCTCTCAACACTAGTACTGTTTGCAACAGATGAAATATGACTCCCCTGCAATCAACATGGTTTAGCCCAGGAGTGACTTTAAGTTCTTATTTTAAGAAGATTCTTAAGTGTGAATCAGGTCCAATAATAATAGTAATAATAATAATAATAATAATAATAATAATAATTAATAAGATCCTATGTACAAATACACAATAATAATAATAATAATAATAATAATAATAATAATCAATACAAAATTTTAATAATTAATAAAAAAAATAATAAAAGTAATAATGATTAAAGAAAAACATAAGCTCCTATGTATAAAATGGAAAAAAATGTTTATTGAGTTACTGATGCATATATCATCCTGACAATCTTGACAATAAGAAATAAAAAAAATATATATATGTTTTAAAAAATAGTGGTGGGGGCAAGGGTGCCTTTAAAAATGTAGTGTCTATATAGGTAAATAAGGACACAGACAAACTGTTTCAAATCACATTAAGGAGATAAAAGCACAGTGTCCATTTTATACCTACCTGTGAAATAGATTTCCTCTGAAACCTGGTAAAGCAGCGACGGCTGTGGAAAAGGAATAAAAAGCAAGGTGACAGAATTTCCTGCACCATCACACCGAGGCCTTGGTGCTCCCAGATGGGATTCAGAGACAGCTAAGACTATACTTTTACTGCACTATTTTTATTGTACATGGTACGCATATTTTAAATTGTTACATAGTAAAATGTTTATCTTGTAATGCACCATGGTCTGGAGATCTCCTTCATTTCTCCACATATTGAAAGCTAAGCTGCTTGTGTGGATCTTCAACCAAAGAGTATTATTTACCTGCCTAAAAACGAGGTTATATACGGTACACATATAAACATCCTACCTATTTGAATACCATTGTATTGACATACTGCACTATGATCTTTTTTCTCTTCTTTTATCTCCTATATGTGGTTTGAAAGAGTTTGTCTGTGTCCTGATCTACCTATATAGGGGTAGATCCAGAACTACGTTTGCCGTACGTTTATTCGCGTAGCGTATTTTCGTGTGCGTATATTCTATACACTCCCCTAGTAACACCTTTTGAACGTACGTATTTTGTCAAGATACGCTTTCCAAACCCTACCTTAACTTTTGCCAACGTAACCGCAGTGATACGCGCATGTACGTCTTGGCTACACGAATTTACGCAGCTAAGCACGCCCATACTGTACACTTTAAATACAAACCCCCGCCTACTTAACATATTTCAGACGTATTTTGGACTCACGTAAAATCGGCACGCCCACAAGTAAGTATTTACGTGACACATACGTGAATGGCCCATACGTTCATAATTACGCTACGTTACTGTGCGTATTTTCTATGGTGCGCATGCGCAGTACTTACCAAAAGGCGATTTTACGTCTCCGCCACGCGTAAATTCGCTCAGAAGCGTTGTTCTGGATCTGGGCCATAGACACTAAATTTTTAAAGGCACCCCTGCCCCCACCACTATTTTTTAAAACACATTTTATTGCTATAGCTTGTTTTGAGCAGCAAGTTATTTTACCAGTGGATCTAAGGGAGCAGCCCCATATTATTGTTTGTGGTTTTTAAAATTTATTACACAGTCTACGAAATTGTCATTTACTGTTGGTGTGTTAGTTCTTGAGATCGCGCGCTCTCTGACTCCCCCCGTATTCATATATATCAGAATCAGGGCTTGAGAATGAGTAAGTATCAGGGGGTCACTATTACAGGAGATCTCTGCTCAGCCACAACATCGGAGTGTTTGAAGAGGAAGATGTTCTAGAGACGGGAATTCACGGGGGCCCTGCAAGTTATTTATCTTTATATAATATACATTTATTAAGGGTAAGGTGACAGCGAGGTTGAGTAGATAATATTATGAGGATAATGAAGTTCTTGAAGAAGGATGGAAGTGACAGCTTCTGTGTGGTAGCATGGAAGGGCCACTGTAAATTAGGGTGATCAGCAGAGATCTCCAGTAATTGTGAGCCCCCAGGAACATGTCACCATAAGAAACCCATATGAAACATTCAGGACCGGATTCACCGTTGCGTGTGTCTAAAGTATGCAAATATACGCACCTACATTGCAAGGCAACACCCATGACACTCCCCTCACGCGGATGGATTTTTGATGACTTACGCTTATATAGGGCAACCTTAACTCTACATGTGCATTAACGTGCATAAGTTACTTACGTACGTGCGTACATCACTAACCGTGTTCTCAACAGCCCATTTAAATGTCCCCCTGCCCACGTTTACGTAACTTCGGACGTAGGGAATACAACCATGCCCTCCGTATGTATATATCACTAAGTTCGATTCATAAATCCGTGCCTAATGGACTTTCGTGCCTAAATCCTACGTAACTTGCGTGGAAAAAGTTACTATGCATGCGCAGTTAATCCGCTCCTAAAAATACGCACCCAAAAACTAGCAAATTAGTTTCTGTGAATCCGGTCCTTATTGTGTAGTTCACATATATTCATCATGGACAAGCTTGTGACCATGTATATATAGTGGATAGATTTTAGGGGGACATGATGATACGGCTAATTAAGTTTTCCATGATCATAACGTGCTGAAATATTATTTCCTTTGATTTGACATAATTGACACAGACCCAGAGCACACTCTGTAACACGGCTCTATTGAAATCCAGTCCTGGGCTCCCTGTAACCTGATTCCCAGCCATCGCTCCCTGTTTGAGTGATGACAGCTCTTCTGACATCCATTCCTCATGTTGTCACCACGGTGGCAAAACCAGAAAGATGTTTTTGAAAAACAAACAAACTGAAACCAAAGTCGCCCTTGTAGAGTAAACACTATCCATGCTTCCATGGTGATGGAGGCCAAGTGCTTTATAAATTAGATGAGACAAAAATATACAGGACATAAATCTGAAAATTGGCAACACAACGGAACATATTTCCAGAAAGTTGGATGCATAAACTGCATTTGATATTCTGGGTCTTTTACTTTGACCGCTGTGGAGTGTTAATGGATCACCTAGCTCCTTTAGTTCTGCCTTCAAGAAGATGATGGCCATCTTGGTAATGAAAACTGAAAGGTTCATTATTGGTCAATGAGATGGATGGACATCAAGGTCCTGTCCACTTTTGGTACATATTGTTAGACTGATAGAAGAGTCCAACATGATCCATTTCATTAGGTACAATTTATTCCGCTCCTGAGCTTCCAACTGTCACTCACCTGGTTTAAATGAATTAACTGATATTTCAAAAACTATTTGCCTCTTCAACAAAGATGGTTACCATAGTAACTGACAGTTGGAAACCGAGAAGCAGAGTATTTTGTACCTAATAGAATGGGTCATGTTGGAGGGTAGGAGAGTAATGGACAGTGTTTGGTGGGACTGCAAACTTGAAGGATCAATCTATGAAAACAGCAGCAGATGAAAAGACAGAAAAAAACACAGCACAACACAGAGGATGACATGATGACAGGAAGACGACCAGTAGAGACCAGCGCAGATCACTGAGAGGTAAGCTGAGAATCTTGCATGCTGGAAGTCAAGCTGAAAAGTTAGCAGTGCAACATTTATGGGTCACTAGGCACTAGACCTCTGTGGTATTCCAAAACACCAGGGCCAGATTTACTAAGCTGTGGGAAAGGAAAACTGTGGATGGCGCCCATAGCAACCAATCATATTCTAGCTGACATTTTCTAGTATGTAATAGGAAAGTAAGAGCTAGAACCTGATTGGTTTCTATGGGCAACATCACCACTTTTGCTTTCTCGCAGCTTGGTAAATCTGGCCCCAGGACTTTTTGTGATTTTAAAGAACTACCCTTGGTGCAAAGGCACTGGGGCCCATGCAGATACAAGGGCCCACAGTCGTCATCACCGCACCGTCTAAGCTCTCCACCGGGTTACCTGGCATATCATCAGGGCCAAAGCATATTTTTTGCACATGTGCCCACAACTAGCTAGTTCCACCTCTGCAAGTGATTGGTCCCTTGGATTACTTAAAGCATAGTTACCGACTCTCCCAGAATGTCCGGGAGACTCTCTAAATTCGGGCAATTCTTCCGGTATCCCGGGAGAGCCGGCAAATCTCCCGAAAGGGACTTGAGACTCGTAGTTTCCATGAAACCAGAATAGAATATTAGTGTCTCTGGTTTCTACAGTTTCTGGAAGGCAATATTGTGAGAGCTGTGCCTGTTTCCATAGGAGAATATTCACCAGGGCAGTGACAGCAGAGGTACACATTCTGTGTAAGTAAGTCTGGGTGTTTTCCCTTCCAGTCCACAAGTTTTCTGTCTGGGTTGCTTGTGCCATTCCCATAGTCCTTGCCTAAACTGTGTGCAAGGCATCCCCCTAGTGGTAATGAGTGGTATAGTCTCTGTTGATTAGAGCAAGAACTTTAACCATCCTCTTGGTTGCTTCCTTCCTCTGGTAGGCCTCGTTACAAAGCTATAGTGACTGGTGTTCAATGCAGTCTTGAAATGAGTCATGAACATACTGTCAGTCCGTTATAGCATTGATTCTGTTACAGGTCAGTGCAAAAGAGAATATGGGAATATAGAGGAGTTAAGGAATATCAAAGGCTGGTAGCAACATTTGGGTCTGTGGATGACAATGGGGGAAAGGGATGAAGGACCTAAATCAGACTTAAGAAGGAGCTTGAAACTCAGAGAAGAAAGTTACACTTGGGTAAAACCATGTTGATTTCAGGGGGGAGTCAAGTTAATTGTATTCTTTGCATGCAGGGATTTTTCTTGGAATTGCTTACTGCATACAGATACTGACCAGCTTTACTATTACACTGTTATTTAGACTTGGGCTGGGATGTACCACCTCTCATCTAATACTATTTGCAACAGATGAAATATGACTCCCCCCTGCAATCCACATGGTTTAGCCAGGGATTAACTTTCCTCTCTTAATTTTAAGCTCCTGAATCAGGCCCGAAGTGTTGTGAGTGTACCGGGACAACACCAGACTAACCCATATGTTTCCCCTCAATGAACATACACCATAAGGACATATGCATTACGGACTGTCTGTGATATGCTATATATCATGCTCTTCTATGTCTTTATAAAATAAAATTCAGTATTTCTCTGCTCATTTCCACTATAAAAAATAGGCCCCACTAACTGTAGAAACAAGTTTTGAATTGACAAATGCTTTACGTGTGTACTTACTTGCGTATATGTCTTCCGTGCGTGCGATTCTTTATAGCCGCGTCCTCAAGCATTCATTTAAATGCCTCCCCCCACCCACTTTTATGGAAATTTTCAAGCACGTCTTTCAACCCCGCCCATCCGTATGTATGTCCCCAAGTGCGATTCACATGTCCATGCCTAAAGCACTTATGTGCGTATATTCTACGTTACTTGTGTAAATAAAGTTATTATATATGCGCAGTTAAAACCTAAAAATAAGCACGCTACTCTACGTGAAAATGGATCTGTGAATACGGCCCATTGTGTCATCTCAAGTAAAAATTGCTTTATCCCATGTAAGCTGACCTGGGTATTTTGTGGCTGTATAGTGACATCTAGTGCTCACTGAAGACTCTACAGATTCTCTTTCAAACTATCAGTGGCTCTAACTAGCAACTTCTGATTGGCTGATAGAGAATGACAGATCCTTCTAGCAGATGCTTAATTCATTTGTGAGACTGCTGAAGTTTTACAGTGTTTTCGGTGTCTACTTACAATTCTTACACACTTACACTTACATAATACAGTCTCCAGCAAGTGGTTTGCCCTAAAACATCCATAAAATATCGTATTGCATAGATTCTGTCCTGTTGCTATAGTGAGACAGCCTTTATAGCAATATCACTGTATCATCCATGAATGTTAATTTTCAGCAACGTGCCACATGAACAGATATCATACTGGTACAGTACTTACTGTGTCCCCCCAAAAATTGCTAACATTTGCTGTAGTCTATAATGAAGTCTAGAGAAGATGAGTCTAAACAAACATATCATTAACAGGTTTATATATAGCGCAATTAGATAACGTAGCACTTTATAATTTTAACAATCATTAGATTGGATGGTAACAGACAGACTGGGTGGGTAAGGGGCCTCTGCTCACAATATTACACCCCCCCTGAATGAATCTTCTAGCATATAAAAGTGAGTTTCATACACTAGGATACTCCTTTCTGATGGGGAATTTTTAGGGTTAGGCTGTAGGCTGTGGAGAGGGGATGGTTAAGGTTAGGCTACAGGATGGGGAGGGCTATGGTGAGGGGATGGTTATGGTTTGCTTGTGAGAAGGGGATGATTAAGGTTCGGCTGACAAAAATAGCACACTGTCTTGTTAGAAACTGCCAGTCCGTAACCTCAAGATAAATTAAGTAAACCCCCCCCCTAACAAAACAATACTTACAGTCATTGGTGGCAGTGGTCACATGTAGCAGCCAGGATGCTTTTCCGCTCATGTCGCTGCTAAACAACAGCCAGGATGCTCCCCTATCATTGCAGGAGGTTGGGACAGACAGTTCTCACTAATTGGTCAGCCTCCCTTTAAATAGCCGGCTCCTTCGTTTACTGGTTATATCGTTCCTCAGCGTTTTGCCTGCTCCTTGTATTTTGCCTTTTGATTGCTGCCTGTTGAATTTTTCTGTGTGATTTTTGCTCTTCCTAATCTATCACTTTGTTCCACCCTCTGTTCATGGTCTCTCCATTCCTGGTTGTTTGCACTCTCTCCTCCTTATGGTTGGGTCCCTCCTCCAGTGTGCAAGTCATCTAGTTAGTCTATCTTTCTTCTCGGTCTGTTGGTTGGTCTTCTGTTTGTGGGTCTCTTTCCTCTGTTCCCCTCCAGTGTTGATTTCCTGGATTCTTGTACTCCAGATCTTCCTTGCTTTGACTCCACTTCTGGGATTGCCACTGGGAGCCGCGACCTGCCAGGGCTCCTGCAGCCAAGCCTGTCCCCACCATTAGGGGCTCCAGTGAACACCTGGCCTCTGGTTAGACTCAGTGTCTTGGTGAGCTTTTCCCTAACAGGCTGAAGTCCCTTGTGGAGGCTCATAGAGTTTGATGGCAGATAAGAATCTCAGACCGCATTCAGACTTTATAAGGTCACCTGAGTTTCGCCCCCTGATTGCAGAAGTCAGGTGATTATCTGGCAATGCGCAGGGCAAATGTTACACATCAGATCACCGGGTGTATGGAACTTTGCCTGGAGATCCGTACGACAGGGCAATCCATCTCCATCACCCACCTAAACTCCATAAGGTGGGAGGGGGGGACATGCAAATCATGCAAACATGCAGTAGGCTGGGGTTCCATACGACCAGTGATCCGCACAGGACACTTAATACCTTGCAGGTATTTGGACTTTATCCTGATCTGCCCCTAGGACCTGCTGTTTGAAATTTAACCTGCCTGATTAATAACCAGCACCTGAGTAGCAAGTATATAGGAATACCTCTCACTAATCAGTTTGCTGGTCATTGTTTACCTATTTGCCTGCCACATATGTGCAGTCCAGTCCCCTGCATGTTAAATTAATATCCTTATGTGTACTAGCTCTTATTTGCCCTGTAATCAGTAATCCTTTTGACTGTCTCTGTGTTTATGTACACTTGTATCTTTATGCATGTTATTATGTGTGCTATTGTTAATTCTTGTTTAGCGCTCCAGCATCTAGTGCCTTCTGTTACCTCTGCTTTGTGCATTGCAATTTTGCAGATTCTGTTTGTATCTGAATTGTTTGTAGCCAACTGTGTCTCTTGTGTTGTTGCCTTTGTATCGCTGGGCCGGATTCACAACACTGTAATTTTTTTATATACCTGCCTAATTTAGCGATTGTAGCTACTACGCATGCGTAGTAACTATTTTACACTATCTACATAGCGTTTTGTCACGTAGATTGCGCACACGCAATCTGTACGCAATCTGTGGGTTATCTTGTTGGGCCCTGCTCACAATTCTCCTATCACCTGTGTAGTATCTTTTTTCTGCACTAATAAAAACTTGTCTGGCTATTAGTAG
>WWET01005616.1:18409-50175 GCA_011038615.1 Limnodynastes dumerilii
AGTTATATACATTTACAGCCACCCAATTGATTTTAATAATACAGTAGAGAAACACAAACAAATTACATGATTTTGCTACTTTTTAAAATATTTTCATTTATATTTTTATATTTTTATTCATATATTTTTATTATTTAAGAAATCCAAATCCAATACCAAAACTAAATGAAGATTTAGAACCAAGACCAATATCAAAACTCAGGGGTCGCCACTCATCTCTAGTTATTAGTGCGTAGCCACACCTCAGACTGCCTCCTGGTTTGGTGACCTGCTGACTGTCTGCAGCTAAGTCTGTCCCCACCATTGTGGCAACAGTGAAAACCAGCTAGACATGTATGCAGCCCTGTGACACTATAGGCCCATGTAAGCTGCCCATTTAATAAAAAGTCTGCCATCTTAGCTTAATATTGTCAATCCACAATAAAATAAAATCATCCAGGTCATAGGCTAATGGGATGACCTTGGTAAGAAGTCAGTATTGAGAGATGTATGCAGTACATGCACCTAACCTAACAACTCTTATTGTGTTTGATTCTTTTTGTGATTTTTGATAGTGATAGAAAAACAAATATTTTAATGTTTTCACAATATTGCTGTAGGAAATTAACTCAGTGTTTATGTAAGACATCCAAATTTTGGACCATTGCTCTTAAGCCCTCAACATATGGTAGAGAGATTACCATCTATCATCACTTATCAAGACAAGTCTATTTTTACTTTCAGTCCAAAATGACATAAGGCTGTTCTGCCGTTCTAGTCATCCTCCCTCCAAATGGGTGGTTAATATGCTGTTCATGCTGCCTTATGCTTTTTATAGTCGAAATTTGAGCTCAAACTGCTGGGTTCCAGAGTCAGCAGAATTTGGCTAATATCCATGCTGTATCTGTTTACAACATGGCCCGTGACTGGCAATATAAACTGGAAACACATACGCTATAGTCACAGCACATGCAGTTTTCTGTGTTCAGATATAGTTTCCTTACAAAGGCTAAACATTTGGAAGCCAACAAGAAACTAAGAAATGTTTTATAGTAAAATAAATGTACATATTTTTGCCAAATTATTTCCTAGAGACTGTGACTATTTACTGGACTTGAGCTGACATGACCTCCCCCAGTGAATTCATGCATTCTATGATCTTGTAAGTTACTGGATTTAGGATATTGTACAATTTTTTTTCCTTTAACGGTGTTTCCATCCATTTCCCTACTACTAATGTTGGACTCACTGGTCACAAGTTTGCAGCTTCTTTCCTATTTCCATATTTATGAATAATAGTTTTTTCAACACCCCTTTAAGCTCTTTTAGTATCCTAGGATGTATCTCATCTGGCTCCATTGATTTGTCCACTTTTAGCTTTGAGAGTTCTTTTAATACCTGCTCCTCAGTAAAAGTAGTGATTGCCTCCTTTGTATCAAAAGTCTTCCTAATTTAATATTGTCCCTTTCTGAATATTGAACAAAAATATTGTTAAGAAGATCTGCAATCACCCTGTCAGTCTCACCAAGACTCCCACTATCAGTTTTGAGTCTTACGATACCCTCCTTAGTTTTTCGCCTCTCATTTATATACTTAAACAAGCTTTTGTCCCCTTTTTGTACCAAGTGGGTCAGTTTTTCTTCAGTTTGTGCCTTTGCTGCCCTGATATCCTTTTTAGTCTCCTTCTGTTTTGCCAAATACTCCTCCCAGTCATCATTATTCTACGGATGCTTTCACTATACTTGCTACCTCTTTTGTAAACCATATTGGCTTCCTTTTTTAATGGGTTTTCCTAACCTGCCTTCTATTTAACTGCACTCCTGCTGGATAAGGAAACTGCTCCATAGTTGGGTCCTTCTCGAATAGGAAAGTTGTCTGTGGTCATTTTCAATGTAGACGACAATCGCTATTTCAACAACAACCAACAACTGTATCCGTTTAGGAAAAGTTCAAATTTAAAAATAAAATTTTTCGGCACAGCTACACTGCCCAAAATGTACTCTCCCTTTGCTGTGATAATTACTGTTCCTGGTACTGGTGCCAGGTCCCAGTACCCATGTGTTACGCTCTGTAGTACTTCCCCCCAGTTAGGGTTAGAGTTAGGAGGAGTTATGGGATCCATAATTAATAACAACAGTCGACTAACGCAAGCTGTGTGCGTTTGCCAGATGTAGGTGTGTCTCTGCTGTGAACGGCCCTTTTTCGAAAGGTTCCGAACTGGCTGGGAAATCGATTGCTATTGCCTCACAGAGGCAAAAGTAATTGATACACTCAGGAGTGAAGATGCAGCGCCGAAGGGTAAGTATAAATTTAACCCCAACCCTTAGCTTAACCCTTACCCTATGTCAACTGTTGTAAATCAGATCATTTATCAACCAAAGGTTTCATTTAAATGTAATCTGTAAAATCAGCCAAAGGTATCAATTAAATATTATTTATAATTTTCTTTTACTGCTTATTGTGTGAATGGATATTACAAGTCTGTTTCTTTCATTCAGAATTTTCTGTTGTAGTTTGGTCATCGGTTTATTAGAGCACTGTACACAGGCATTCACGGACCAATAAATCTTTCTTCTTATGTAAACTTGAGGAAGCACAATTTTACATCCTTGTCAGCACTGAAAGAATAGTCAATGACTCACATACTGAACAGACATTTGTGGTCACTCTGATTTATCATCTGCACCTTGTTGGCAAACTGTGAGACAAATTGATGAACCTTTTAAAATGCTTTAATAAAAATAACCAAAATTACAACCAGACTAAAGATAGAAATGAAAAAAAAAAATAACCAAAGACAATTTACCGGCAAAATCTGGGAATTTTCTTCTCCTATAACCTTCTGCTAGAAATTTTTTTTTATATAACTGCCCAAAATGACCAGGAATTAGATGCGGAATTGTTGGACAGAAAGTCGGGACAGCGCACACACCAATAACTTCAATAGATATTGGGCCTGATCCAGACCTACAGACGCCTTACAGCCACCCCAAGTTTGTATGGCCGTCATTATAGAGGGGAGTGCACGCCCCATGCACTCCCTGCTGGAAGGCGGAGATCTGGACATTTATGTGTCCAGATTTCTACCCTAATTATTACGATCAGCTCTGTGGACTTATGGCTATGAAGCTTAGGCTTTAGAGACCCTAATCCCGGTTGGGTACTAAAGCAAATATTTTTTAGCCATTTCCTTTTTTAAAGAGTGCATTTTTCAACCAAATCAATGGCATTTTTTAAGCGTGTGTTATTAAAATAAGATTATTTTAGTTGTAGAATCATAAGCCAATAGGACGAAGTACTTATTATTAACCTTAGAATATGCTCTAAGCAGGGGGGGTTTCTGAGTACCCAGAAATTGACCCTGATCAGTACTGTTCGGTAGACACTCTATCTATAGCTCCAAGAGCTGCTCTCAACCATGTTGAATTGCAGGGAAGGCAAATTCCAGCTGTTTTAAACAGTGTTAGAGTTGAGAAGTTATGTTTCCTAACTCAAGGCTAAATAACAGTGTAAAAGTAATGCTCATCAGTTCCATTGTGCAAAAGCAAAACAGCAAAGTATTCTCCTCAGTGACAGAAGATCAGCTTTTAAGAGACAAACCGTAATGGGAATCTGATGTCTATAGTTTATGTACTTTAAGTTGTTAATGGGTATATTACATACAGTGTTTTCTCTATAGTGTCTTTAATGTAAAGTATTTGTTAAATATTTTTTCTTTCTTTTGGAAACAATTAAAAAAAAGTTTTTATTGTAATTTTCTTTTAAAATCAAATCAATATTATTTTGATCCGTTGTCATCGGTTGCAGTCTCCAGTCCGATGGCCCACTTTGTGAAATAGAGACAGCAGAAAGTTACTTTTCGGCTGTCTCTATTTCGAATAGGGGCCATTTTAGAATTTTTTTTATGAATGGGTGAGTGTGCCGATCGGCATAGTCGCCCATTCATTTTCACAGACTCGCCAGATGACAGCTACGGAGAGGTGAGTAACCTCTCTGGGGCATTTTAGTATTAGGGGGGGTTAGGGTTAGGTACTTAGGAAGGGAGGGTTAGGGTTAGGACCATAGAAGGGGAAGGTCAGGGTCAGGCTAGAGAGAAGGGAGGGATAGGGTCAGGCTGCAGGGAAGGGAAGGTCAGTGTCACACTGTGGGAATGGGAGGGTTAGGAGGCTAGGGAGAAGGGAGGGTTAGGGTAATGGAAGGGGAGGGTTAGGGTTATAATTTGGGGAAGGGTTGGGGTTAGTTTAGCCACTCACCTTTCCCGGTGCTCCGGGGATCGATTGTTATACCTCTTCGATACTTTGAAACTTTGCGGGAAGCCACACCCGTTGTCATGGGTCCACTATCAACCATGCCTGCTATTCCTATTTGGTAAGCCGCCGCTGATTCTCTCTATATACTCTATAAAATTAATCTGACTCCCCAAAAACTCAATATGGTTTTGCCCATGATGAATTTCCAGATTCTGTTAACATTACTCTTACCTTTATATGCCAATATAGTGTTTTTGTGCTTTGGATGTGATCTGTAATCTTTTATTATGATTTTAGCCCACATTTTCAATTTACTTTATTCATGACTTCAAAGACAGAGGGAAAAGAGCAAGGTCTGAGTTCACTCCTTGTTGATAGATATATTTATTACCACCCTGAAGTTGTTACTGGCCGGCTTCCTAATGTTTAATGTTCCAGTTTCAAAATACAAGTATCACTCTCCTGCAGTGTTATAGATTGGAGAGACAGATGTCAATCTGTTGCAGAATACTTAGAGTATCAATGCATTTATTATTTATTCATCAATTCCAATAGTATGGTGTTTATACTGTAATATCTCATTATCCAATAACACAGCCTTATCGATACTTTGGACCGGATCCAGATTTAAGATCGTCAGGTGATTTACGCACGCAAGGTGCGCCCTCCAGATGTTACGCTAGGATTACTATAGTAATCCTAGCGTTTAAACAATCGGACGGAACCCATTTGCGTGCAAATGGTCTGTGCTTCCCTTCCACCCGCTAAAGCGGGCGGGGGGAAGCATGTAAAGTGTACAGTGTGGGAGGGGGCTCCCACACTGTAGCGGATCAGCGGTCGTATGGACCGCTGATCTGCCCGTCGCATTTAAGGCAGGCTTATGGCAGCGTAAGCTGCCATAATTATGGCAGCCTGCCATAAAGCCTGCATGACAGAGGGGAGTGACAGGGGGTGTGCACTCCCCTCTGTAATTTCAGACCTCCGCATGCACGGAAAGTACGCGGAGGTCTGGATCCGGTCCTTTATTATTTTAAGTGTATTACATGGTTGCTAACTTTTACAAATGAAGATCAGGGAGATTGTAATAGCACTATCAAAATGCTGCCACAAAGGGGTGTATCCCGTAACATGAAAGGGGTGGGTCCTGTACCACCAAAGGGGTGTTTCCTGTACCACCAAAGGGGTGTGTCTAGCGTTGCCAGGAAAACTATTTCTCAATTAAAATGTCAGCATTAGTATTTATTGATTGTTATATTGTCAGTGAATAAATACTTTCAGTATTATTGTGGAGACTGTGAATAGGATCCGCTGACTTCTTCATCTTTATAGAAAAGATAAAAGTAGGTGACACTGCAGCTGATTCACAAGAGACCAAAGTGTATTTTACATTTCTGTCTCCATTATTGATGTCATGTTGTCTTAGATAACTGCCAGTTTTTGGTTACATCTTGACCTCTTTGAAAATGCCACCTACATAGGCCTCAATGCAGGGAAATAGGACACAATTTTTAAATTCTGTCATAATACCGCAAGGAATTCTGTAACTAAATAAGCATCAGGGAGATTGCTCAACACTTCAGGGAGTCTGAGAGATCACACACTCTTCAGGGAATCTTCCTAATATTCAAGGAGACAACTATGGTATAAAACCAGATTTAGGGATCAGACCACCCCTAAGCACAACATCATTAGCTCTCTACTTCAGCGTCACAGAAGCTCTGCAGTCTACTTGTCTTCACACTGGTAGACAGGCCACAGAAGCTCTGTGCTAGAGCTCACAACTGGGAGTCCAAGGACTGTGGGCAACCTAGTTTTGGGGTTCCCCCATATGCCTACCTGCTACCGGGCCTGTAAACCCCCACCATTGTTCTGCATTTACCTAGCAAAAAATCCACCACTACCTAACTACAGTTCAAGATCTTCAGATATTGATTGTTTTACCTGCAGTACAAGTAGGGAGCGATCATAAGCCTCACTGGGAATTTTCACCTGTAAGTCAGTGGTCTTAGGAGACCACCAAAGAGCCTATTTTGTTTGGAGGATGTGACAGTCACTATGATTTTTTTTGTAATGGTTGGTGGTCAGTAGGCTGCTCTCTGTAGTTGTAAATAGTTAATATCTGTATTGGGTTGCAACTAGGATGTTTTCTGTATTGACTAGTGGTCAGTATGATGCTCTCTTTATCACTCTGGCTATTGGGTGTTGTGAAGTCGAAAACTCTGCTAGGTGGTTGGAACTAAGATGATCTCTGTATTGGTTGGTGGAGTGTATGATTGGTTGGTGGTCAAAATTATTCTCTTTTTATTGGGTGGTTGTAACTAGGATACTCTCTGTACTGGGTGGTAGGAACTAGGAAACTCTCTGTATTTGTGGTTGGATCTTGAAAGCTCTCTCCATTGGGTGGTTGGAACTTGGAAGCTCTCTGTATTGGGTGGTTTGAACTCAGAAGCTCTCTCTATTGGTGGTTGGAACTAAGATACTCTTTGTACTGAGTGGTAGTGTAGAATGCTACATTCATAGGACTTTTAAGTTATTAAAATGTCTGTGTTGCACAGGAGTCACTGGAATACTAGTGAAATATTAATCAGTAGATGCTCTATTACCTATTAACGCTTTGACTTTCTCTTGTTTCTAAAGAGTTATACAGACCTTCACCCATATAAGATATTTGTACTTCTCTCATTAATGGCCCTTATTCTGTAGCAGGTGCATTGGTTAGACAATAGCTATAATGGTGCTAATTCTGCTTTCTCATGTGTTGGATCTTCCTATTGCTGATGCTGCCCCATGTGGCCACTTGCAGAATTTTTACCAGAGCCACTGTAAGCTTTTAATATATCTTTGTCACTGTAGATAGAACAATAATGCTATACCTCCAGACCCGAACTCAGTATTCCAGGTGAGGCCATATCAATGACCTAAAAGTGACATTATTACTTGTCTTTTTTTTCTGTTACTAATACTGCACCTGTTATTATGCAGAGAATATAAAGGATTATGTAGTTTTAAGTATATTTGTTAATGCACTTTCCAACTTGACTGATTTATCCTGCTACATAGTGCATGTTTTGCTTGTTAAGTTCAGTCATAAGTTTTGAGCTATATAGCTTAGTGGGTCACTCCAAGTCTTGGCCTTTGAGTGGTCACGGAACATTGGAGCTTCGTACCTCTGCTGTATGGCAACAAGATTATTTTCCTGTTGTGACATAGATATTTTAATCTTTTAGAAGTGTTAAGAAGAGCAAGTGACTCATACCGATGGTAAGGAGCTTCAACCCTGACAGGGTTACAGACAACTGTCCTGATAAATTTGGACTAGTGTTGTCCAGAGATAACTCTCTCCAATGCAAAATCTGTTTGTATCTTGAGTAATGAAGTAGGCAGAAGCGGAAAAGGATGGAGTTTATTAACATCAATGGTTTTAGAGGAAAAACAAAAAGACAATGGAATGGAAGACTTCCAAGAAGTATTTCTCTAAGGTAGGTTTCCCGGATGGGAGAAAATAAAAATCGTCTACGACAGTTGTGCCAAGTTAAACCTTTTTGAAAAACAGTGAACATTCTGTCATACATGACATGACAGATCCACCTGCTGGGGAAAGTTGAATAGGGCTTCAGAAAGCTTTAAAACTTTGTTTACATACCATTTAACAGCTACTGGCTTCCTGCAGAGTTTAGACAATGGAGCCCACATCCTATGTCCTACAGAGGAAGTGTATGACACATCCTATGAATTGAATGGGTGATGTCAGCTCCATTGCCTGATCTCTGCAGGAAGTCAGCAGCTGTTAAATGGTAAGTAAACAAAGTTTTAACAATTTAATAATGGGCTGCAATATAGCTTCCGAACCATGTTGTGAAAGATGCATATTAGATGCAAAGCTGTATTTGGACCCCCCTGTATGTTTTAGAAATTCCATAAAAAAAAGCAAAAAATAAAAACTCATTACAAAATGGCTGACTAAGATTGGCACTTGTTATACTTTAGGTGCTTGGCTAAAACTATGTGTAGGCAAAAATTTAAAACATTTTCAGTGTGCTTCACTTTCTACACCGAGCATGTTCTGAGCTGGGTTAGAAACTGTCAACCAATGATAATGCATTTAACCCATCTAGACATTAGAACAGGCCTGGCCAACCTGTGGTTCTCCAGGTGTTGCAAAACTACAAACTCCAGCATGCTTTCATTGCATAGGCATTGTTGATACCTGAGAAAGCATGCTGGGATTTGTAGTTTCCCAACAACTGGAGAGCTGCAGGTTAGCCAGGCCTGCATTAGAGCAATGACTTTTGACAGAGGACATCTTTCTGAGTTTTTTGCCCTTTCTATATGACAAAATAATTTCCACCTGATTATTAGACTTTCATTTTATGTGGAACACAGCCAATGGCCACAAAAAAACCTTGTATATAGCATAGCTTGTGTGGTGCGTTAGAAAAGATGTTTGGAATTATAATACTGCAAACTATAGTGTTTTTGCTAAATTTTTGACATTTTATTTTTGAACCCTTGAAACATCTGTTCCGTTCTTTTCCAGGATTTCAAGCAATATATCATTTAGATTAGAACGTCTATAGTCTTCTTAATGGAGGAGGATGCTATTTTAATTAGAAGAGATTTTGCAAGGGTTGTAAGTGCTGAACGTCAGGATAAGTTCGTTCTTGACCTTGAGTGTATTAAGAGTAAATATTTCTGCCAGATCTGTGGGTGTCATTTCTCAGCATGCTGCACATTCATGAGGTGTTAAATGCCTTTCTGAACAGGGCCAGACATCATGGGGGCAGGAGGTAGCGTGAGATAATATTAGGGATTGGACAGAGGGTATTAGTGTGGGTATAAATAGGTAAATACATGCACTTTGTTTGTGAAGAACTTTTTTTATTTTATTTGTCAGAATAAAGAGAAACATTCATTTTTACAAACCAGTATTCTTCTAAACCTACAAATAGCAATAGACATGATCCAGACCAACTGTAAAAATGTATTTGCCCTATTTATTGTTCTGACAGGAGTAACTCTGTATAAGAAACACAGAGAAAAGTTTAATGTGTTTTTAATATTATTTCATTTTAATTGGTAAAATTATGGCTTAATTATAATAAAGAATTTAAACTTAAAATTCTTAGTAGAATACAGAATTTAAACGTATATAAACTACTTATTAGAGAATAAAGAATTTAAACTTAAATAAAATGCTTTCTATTATTATTATTATTATTATTATTATTATTATTATTATTATTTGATTATTATTGTTTTAAGCAAAAAAAAAAAAACCCTTTAAAAATAAATAAATATATAAGGATTGGACGTCCTCATCTGCTGTGTTTAAAGCTCCGAGCGCAGGTGAAGCCGTTGCCGGTACGATAGGCCCTATTTCAACAATGATACAGCTGCCAGCTATATCAATGTCAAAATTATTTACATTGTGATTTTTATTATTGGGAACTGCTACTTAAAGCAAAAGTTCCTATTTCGCCAAAGTGCCCCTTGCCAATAGTGAAATGTTCTCTACCTGACATTGGGGAGGTAACAGGGACAGGCTGTGGTGACCTGTGGGGACAGACGCCAGGAAGAAAACGGGGTTGGGCTGTGGGGACGGACACTGGGCAGAGAACAAAGGCAGGTTGTGGCAATGTTAGAGTTAGGTTGCGGGACATAAAAGGTTAGGTTTAGGTTGCAGGAGATGGAAGTTAAGGTTAAGATTAGACTGAGGGAGATGGAGGGTTGAGGTTAGGGTTAGGCTGCGGGACATGGAGGGTTAAGGTTAGGATTGAACTGAAGGAGATGGAGTGTTGAGGTTAGGGTTAGGCTGCGGAACATGGAGGGTTAGGGTTAGACTGAGAGAGATGGAGGGTTGAGGTTAGGGTTAGGCTGCGGGACATGGAAGGTTAAGGTTAGGATTAGATTGAGGGAAATGGAGGGTTGAGCTTAGGGTTAGGCTGCGGGACATGGAGGGTTAAGGTTATGATTAGACTGAGGGAGATGTAGGGTTAAGGTTAGGGTTAGACTGAAGGAGATGGAGTGTTGAGGTTAGGGTTAGGCTTCGGAACATGGAGGGTTAGGGTTAGACTGAGAGAGATGGAGGGTTGAGGTTAGAATTAGGCTGCAGGACATGGGGGGGTTAAGGTTAGGGTTAGACTGGGGGAGGTGGAGGGTTGAGGTTAGAGTAATATTAGGGTAAGGTTTAGGGTTAGAGGAAATCTTACCTGTTGCCCTTGAAGCATGCACATCCTGATGTGTTGGTGGATCCACAGATTATGCTTTACAGCAGTCACAAAGTGACTACTGTCACTCCTCCACAGCCAGAAAACGATGTCTAAGACAGAAACATTGTACTGGCAAACCATAACATGAATTCTGTGGCAGAACACGTCCCTGCTGTATCCAGCTTTCTTGGCATGAGAGGCTGAGTTTCTGATGGATCGCATAAAGAATCTGTCTCTATAGGTCTGTTCAAGAGAGACGTGAAAAATCGGCACACTATGAACATTTCCGATATATCAGAACACAAAATGAGGGCTGCAAGTGATCCAAAGGTGAACACAACAGTATCTCTGGATGACTATGCAAGTACCGCTGCCTAGTGGATTCAGACTTGCAAACTTAACCCAACTTCTGCAAGTTACTTGCAAAATTGGGTGCTTTTCTGGCATTATGCCAGTTGATACACAATGGATCTTAAGTTCCATACACTTGGAGACCCATCTGACAGGGTAATCCATACCCATCACCCACCTAAACTCCGTAAGGTAGGCAAGGGGATCATTTAAATTTTACATTGTGGCCTGGGATTTAAAGTTCTGTGTGGATCAGTGGTCGTACAGAACGCTGATCCATACAGGACATTAGAGATAGGGTTTTGGCAGCATAAGAACAGCAAACTCCACACAAGAGATGGGAGTGACAGGGAGAAAAAAACGAGACCCACAATAAGTCAACAACATACACTTGTGTCACAAACTGAGCTCAACGTCGGATAGACTTTGTTGCTGTGTACAAGTGCACAGGAGGAATAATGGTGGTACAAGGATTTCAGGAACTGGAGACCCAGGACTATATTCACAGCTACAAGTGAGTTAGGTGTGGACAGATCCCCAGGTAATCTAAATCCCTATCCTCCTCCCACTTCTACCTAATCACTACCCAAGGTGGCTTAAGGCCGCCTCTTTCTAGCTACACTACTCCACGTAGGCAATCTACGCACATAACTGGTATGTAGATTGCGTATATGATCTACTACACACGCATAGTAGGTCATAGGTGTGAATATGTCCCCAATGAGTATCAACAACTGGAGGCATAAATGATCAACTATTGAAACTATTGAAACTGAAATGGGTTTTTAAAGGGGGCATAGGTTTATTCATTGGAATTAGCTAAATTGAATTGGCTATAAAATTTAAGGTAGACAGGTGGCATAGCAGGAGGGGTGTCAACTCAGGAATCTTAAACGGATGACATTGGTCATTGATGAAGGTGCTCCCACCACCCAACCGGTTTCTCTGGCTCCATCTCTTCAAATTACACACCTCATCTTGTCAGAGATGGCAGATCAGGACCCGGTCAAGGGACAGGCGCCCTAGCGTTCAATAGAAGGGTGCGCCTCTGTTATCAGATATTTCTCCCCACATGTTTCCTGCGACAAAGTTCTATGGTGAAACCACTACCTCTACTGCCTATGTCCCGTGTGACAAGAGAATTTGACATGTTAATAATATATATCCTATCACATATGGGAGGAAGGGAAACACATTTTAAGAGAGAGGGATATTTCTGTCAGAAGAAACAAGTTATACTCTTTGTCACCTGACCTATCCCCACCCTACCAACCACAGCCAATCCCACCTACCCTGTGCTTATGTTCTAGAAAAAATATTAACTACATGTTGACCAATGTTCAGCGAGGCTCAATCGGTCATTTATGGTCCCTCGCGCCTATGCGATGCTCGGTTTTCCTAAGGGGGAAGGAGGTCAGAGAATTGGAACCAATTGTGTATTGTGTCAATACACAACCAGGAGCCAGGAAGCCAGAACACATGAAAGAGTCTGAGGACAACAGGGCATAAAACTTGATTATGCCCAATGTGTAGCAGCATCTATGAACACAATTTAAACTACCACAGCAATTTCAACATTTTATGAACTAAATGTCAAGTAGTTTGTTAAATAATATCAATTAATTTGATTTACAACAAAGTTTTTCAAGTAAAAAAGTATTTCCAAATTTTTCCTGTCCCCATTTTTTTTTTCAAAAAGACGACTTAAAAATCTCTGGAAACCCAAAGCTTTTGGAGATTGAAATTAAATGTTTATGACGTCTCTACTATTACTAAAAGATGCAGTTTCATAATCAATGGCATTTTAGAAGCATGCCTTGGCATCTGAATAAACTTTAAGTGAGAGCAGCAAGTTATTTTATAATTAATACGATGGCACAGGACAAATGCTAAGCTTTAAAATTCCACACTTGTTGGCTGGGCGGGCGGCTGACCGCAGTTCATCAAGGTTGTTCCACTTTTAAAGGAAGAAGGATATTCCCTGCTTTTCTTTTTACGAGGAGCCGCTGTGTTCATGTGTCCATGTACAAAGTTTTTTTTTTATATTTACATTTTTTTACATTTCCCTCACTTCTGTCAGGTGTGGTGGTGGGGACGGAAGCCATCTATGCAACTGTAATTTTCTTTAGCTTTCTTTTATTGGTACATTGGTTTTATTAATAGAATTGTCTGGAGTCTGCTGAAGCATTGCGAAACGGCAAAATAATAGCAATAAAATATGTTTAAAGTAATGGGTCTATATGGGGGTGGAAATGGAGGGGTTTTGTCACCACTGTTCAGGGTCTGATGGGGTCAAGGGACCTAGGGCAAGCAAGAGGTCAGGGGTTAGTTCTGGGCACAAGGGAGTTGTTGGTTAAACCATGGGGTCCACATCCTGTAGAAGGCCTCATCAGTACCTCTCAAGTAAGCTGTCATTCTCTTTATGCCTGCCACAAACCATGCGTTTGAAATCAGAGATCGCAGGGAGGGGGTACCGGCTGTTTCCAAGCCAGGCACTTGGCCACAGCAAAGATATGATAGGCTAATTTGCAGCACGAGGCACCCATGTTGGGGGAGAAAAACCCAGGGTTTTTTTGGGGGTAGTAAGGGTAGCAAGGCCGCAAGGAAAGTATGAACCGTGTCCCTAAATGGGGCTAACTTAGGGCAAGTCCACAACGCATGAAGGAATGTCCCTGTGCTACCACACCACACCAGCACCGGGAGGATGCTGAAGGGAAGATGGCTGATAACCGCTCTGGTGTAAGATACCAACGATAGTAAATTTTATAGTGGTTTTTCTTCAACTTAGTACAAATAGAGGATTTGGCAATATTGGCCCTGATTCACACTTAAGAAGTTTGTGCTTATTAAGTGCATATTTTGCCAAAAATTACCTACTATGCATGCGTAGTAGGTCATTTACACAATCTACGTTCCAGTTAGATACGTAGATTGCCTCTGTGCGGTCTTTAAAGATAGCACGGAGTAGTAGAAAGAGGTGGCGTAATGTTGCCTCGCTGTGTGCTTAGGAAGAAGTGGAAGAGGGAGGGATTTAGATTAGCCGGGGAAAGGCAATGTCTGCACAGTTAGATAAGGTAGCCCTATGGCACTTGTAAGCGCAAAAATGTACCTAAACAAGGGGCGGGTTAGTGGCTGGAAGAGTGAGATAGGTGCGGATCTGTCCAGGGCCAGTGCTAGGTCTCTGGGCACCCTAGGCGAAGTTTGGCCTGAAACCCCCTCCCCCCCTGCACCACTCCACCCACACACACCGCCTCTGAGAGGAGAGGGGGGGTCTGGTTCACATAGGAGAACCCCCCATCCCTCTGTCAGCTCTGGCTTCCCATTCTCTTCATTACACCCCCCACCACCACATTCATCATCTTCCTGTTCTTATCATCATCTCCCACTCCCCATTATCTTTATAATTTCTCTATTCACTTCTTCATTTCCCCCCTCCTCTTCATCAGCCCCCTCCCCATTCTCTTCATCATCTCAAATCTCCATTTATCATCTTCCCATTTTCAAAACCTCCCCCTCATAATTCTCTTTATTATTTAATCAATCCCTTCATCATCTTTTCCTCCCCTCATCATCTCCCCCCTGTGTTATCCCCCCATCACATTTATTATATTATTGAGTGTGCAGAATGTAGACAGAACACTGGCCTGTTTTGTTCTGTACTCCGCCGCGGCTCTTCTATTCATGCCTGTGATGTCATGACGTCACACGCATGAAGCTCTGCAATCAGGTCGCAGGAGTCCAGCAGCTGTTAAATCTCTAACAGTCTGTCGGCTCCAGATACACTGATTACTAATCATTACAACTGAGCCAGCAGACTGGTAGAGATTTGACAGCTGCCGGACTCCTTCGGTGCCTGGAGCTCACGCTCCGTCTGCAATGGAGGCGGGGGGAGCTGCTTTTGCTTTTGCGATCGCCTAAAATCACCTAATGGTAGTGCTGGCCCTGGATCTGTCCTCACCTAACTCACTCTTAATTGTGAATATGGTCGATTTTCTCTCATTTCTTCAGAGGGTTCATCATTGCTGGTGCAGGAACCCAGGTCTCTCTTCCAATCACCTTTGCAACTGTAATTTTCATTGGGTGTGCCCAATTCCGGATTAAACCTTGAGGAGAACCCTAGGCAGTCAAAATCTCGGGGGCCCCCTTGCAAATGACCTAATAGATTTTTAATTTTACCAATCAACAATTCTTATAAACAATTTGTAGAAAAGTGTGTAACGATCCTTTAGCTGCAGCGATACTTCAGTATATGATATAAAAGAGTCCTGATCCTAAGTCCTTAAGACAGGTGTTGAAGAAACTCTAATCACTTGTGGTTTCTCCTTCAATGGTAAATTCTCCCGTCTAGATGGTAGTGTCTCAGATTAACAAGTGCCATAAAACGAAGAGAAAGAAATTAATTTAAAAATCGTCTTTTAATCAATAAAAATATTGCAACAATCCACATACAATTGGAAGATGCACTAAAATGAACAGCAAACTGAGCAAAGGTAGAGCATGTGGTGACAAATGCGTGTACCTAGCTGATAGCTAAACCTCCGGCAGACGGTATAAGGGATCCCGGCTGGGAGAGAATAACTGCACAACTCAGGTACCAACTGGATGCTGGCCAAGGCTCGTTGCTGCAAACCACCGACTAGTTTCAGCCGCCTGCTGCGGCCTTTATCAAGGTCAGGGCCGGATTATCCATGGGGCGATCAGGGCGGTCGTCCCTGGGCCCCCACAAACAAAGGGACCCCACAAACTGCAGTTATAGAGGATGGATGTCAGTGATTGACATCCTCCTCTTAAGCACAGTGTATCACAGCCCCCGTCATATTTCGGCAGCTGCGATAGTGTGAATATATGTTATTATTAGTGATCTTAAACGTATATTAAAGCAGAAAAAATGTATATATTCTCTCTAAATATCAAAATCATGACCTATATCATAGAACATGAGGATTTATATGGAATCTACTTAACATGAGAATTTTAGCGCCCGTATAAACGACTGTAACCCTACATTAGCAAAGAATTTTCCACATATACATTGAAAGAGGGAGAAGATGCATTAGGCCAACATGTATTCATTCCATATTAAATAGAGAAATAATGCTAATATGAGATGTTATTCACCCAATAAACCAAAAATGTACAGCTATTCCAAGAACCATTTCAATATGAATTCAATATTAAGGCCATTAGGCTCTAAGGTTTTCAAATCAAAGATCCATCTCATTTCAGATGTTGCTAATTTTTTAATGAGATCTTTTTTTCCAACATTCAAAGATGGCATCTATACCCCAAAAACCTGTCAAACACGTTGGTGAACAATTGTGAATTTTTTTAAAATGGGCTGATACTGAGTGTGTCTCAACACCCTTCCTTATGTTTCTTATATGTTCATATAACCGTGTCTTAAGTGAGCATGTTGTATGTCCCACATAAAACAGGTTACATTTACATTTTAACAGATATATGATATTTTTGGAATTACATGTAAAGAACTTGGTTATTGGGTGTGTGACATTATTAACATCAAAGCTCGTAAATTTGGATTTTTCCATAGGGACAGTTCTACAACCCACACACAAACCACATCTATGTTATCCTTTTGTGTGTATATGATTTATTTTTATCTGGTATTGAACTTCTTACCAGCATGTTTTTTTTTATGTTATCCGCCCTCCTATATATAAATGATGGTTTTGGAGGAAGTTCCATTCCAATAACGGAGTCTTTTTTTTAAATATCCCAATGTTTGTGGAATATACTTTCTATTTTTCTATAGTTTGTATTAAACCTTGTACTAAAAGCCCACTTCTTCTTATTATTATTATTATTATTAACAGGCTGATTGTACTTACCCTTTAGGATCTCTTCTCTTTCAATCCCTTCTATTTGTCCCTGTACTTGATTCAAAAAATCAACATCATATTGTTTTTGTACAAATTGATCCTTCATTTCTTTTAACTGTCTCTTTAATATAGCTGGTCAGATCTAAATAATTGATTTCTTTTTGGCTATGTTCGTATGAAAGGTGAATATTATAGTTATTTAGATCACACAACAGGTACATCAGAATAATAATAAAAATAAAAAAACGAATCAGATATCACAGTTTAATAAATCCGACTATCTCCCTAAGCAGGGTAAATTCAAGCTACAAAATTTTAATCAACAAAATTCTAAAGGTTTTAAACAATCTAAATCTTATAATCAAAAGAAACCTCAACATTATAATCAGAATTTTCCATCCAAAAATTCTCAATTTAGAGGTTTTAACACCTCCTCTTCCCAATTTAACGTAAGGTATAATGTGTCAAGACCCAACTTTAGAACAAGATTGTCTGATAATGTTTATCCCCCTTTTTCAGATTTCAAAGTATATCATTTAAATACTGACCTTAGAGGAAGAGATCAAGGGACATGGTATGACGTTCCATCTAGATCCTCTTCCCCTCCTAGATGGAGAGATACCCATCAAGATCCTTTTTCAACTAGTAACAGGTATGAGGCTCTTTCAGAGCCCTTTAATAATTATTGGATTGAGGAAGAGTTAGAAGATGATAAAATCTGGAACACTCCTAAGAAAGATTTTTTAGGAGATCACAGACAATTACCAAGAAGGTTTTAACAAACAATAATAACAATAGAGTAGGGAAGAGAAAGAAAGAAGTTCTTTAAAATAGAGAATGAGAAAGTGGGAGATGTAGAAGAAAAAGAATTGGATAATACTTTAAAAATGTTCAAAAAGCCATCATCTTTTTATCCCAAACATGTAAAAGGAAATTTCATTGAGACTTTTCAACACTTGGTATGGGATGATTTATCAAAATTGAATCTCAATAAAAATAAAGGCCAACCCTTTAAAACAAGACCCCACTGCGAAAATACAAATTGTGTTGAGATCTATGCTTGATAAATATATAGAAAAGGGCACTATAGATAAGAAAACAGTTGATTACATATGGATTGATAAACATTTAGTGGCAGGCATATATATATATATATATTGCCTAAAATCCATAAGGATGTTAATAAACCCCCGGGAAGGCCGATTATATCAGGGTGTAATTCCCTAACATCTAATTTTTCGACCTTCCTGGATTGAAAACTCCAACCACTATTGGTATCTAATCCTTCTTATCTAAAGGACATGACAGAACTCATTAATAAATTAAAATCTATTAATTGGACATCAGACATTTATTTAGTCACTGCTGACGTCAGGTCTCTATATTCCAGTATTTACCATCAAAACAGTCTGGATGCAGTGAAATCCTTCCTTTCCTCTACTGATATGGATGAAAATATGGAAATGTTTATTTTGGAAGGTATATAATTTATCTTAACAAATAATTACTTTTATTTTGAGATGGAGTATTTACTACAGATAGTCGGCACTGCCATGGGGACGAAATTCATGCCTAGCTATGCCAACCTGTTTATGGCCTTTTGAGAGGCTGAGGCGGTATACCAGGGGCATGGCTGGGTGACGAATCTCTCCTCATGGCATAGGTACATTGACAATATTATTTTCTTTTGGAAGGGCGATTTGGAAGATCTAAATCGTTTTGTGACTATATAAATATCAATAACTATAATATTCACCTTTCATACGAATATAGCCAAAAAGAAATCAATTATTTAGATCTGACCATCTATATTAAAGATAATTCTATTCAAACATGTACCTATAAAAAATGAACGGATTCTAATTCATTTATTGATTTTTCTAGCTCACACCATCAGCAATGGCTCAGGAATGTACCAGCGGGACAATTTAGAAGAACAAATAAAAATTGTAGTGAGCCAATTGTTTTAGAGAGACAGTTAAAAGAAATGAAGGATCAATTTATACAAAAACAATATGATGTTGATTTTTTTAATCAAGTACAGGGACAAATAGAAGGGATTGAAAGAGAAGAGATCCTAAAGGGTAAGCAAAATTAGCCTGTTAATAATAATAAGAAGTGGGCTTTTTGTACAAGCTTTAATACAAGCTATAGAAAAATAGAAAGTATATTCCACAAACATTGGGATATTTTTAAAAAAGACTCCGTTATTGGAATGGAACTTCCTCCACAACCATCATTTATATATAGGAGGGCACATAACATAAAAAAACATGCTGGTAAGAAGTTCACTACCAGATAAAAAATAAATCCTATATACGCACAAAAAGATACCACAGATGTGGTTTGTGTGTGGGTTGTAGAACCGTCCCTATGGAAAAATCCAAATTTATGAGCTTTGATGTTAATAATGTAACACACCTAATAACCAAGTTCATTACATGTAATTCCAAAAATATCATATATCTGTTAAAATGTAAATGTAACCTGTTTTATGTGGGACGTACAACACGCTCACTTAAGACACGGTTATACAAACATATAAGAAACATAAGGAAGGGTGTTGAGACACACTCAGTGTCAGCCCATTTCAAAAAATTTTACAATTGTTCACCACCGTGTTCGACAGGTTTTTGGGGTATAGATGCCGTCTATGATAGTTGGAAAAATAAAGATCTCATTAAAAAATTAGCAACATCTGAAATGAGATGGATCGTTGATTTAAAAACCTTAGAGCCTAATGGACTTAATATTGAATTTGAATTGAAATGGTTCTTGGAATAGCTGTACATTTTTGGTTTATTGGGTGAATAACATCTCATATTAGCATTATTTCTCTATTTAATATGGAATGAATACTTGTTGGCCTAATGCATCTTCTCCCTCTTTAGACGTATATGTGGAAAATTCTTTGATAATGTAGGGTTACATTCGTTTATACGAGCGCTAAAATTCTCATGTTAAGTAGATTCCATATAAATCTTCATGTTCTATAATATAGGTCATGATTTTGATATTTAGAGCGAATATATACAAATTTTTCTGCTTTAATATACATGTAAGATCACTAATAATAAACGAGTATTCACAATATAGGGTTGCAGTCATTTATATAAGCGCTAAAATTTGTGATCTAGTCCCTCTATTGTTTGATAGAAATGTGATTAAAACACTTAGGAGATTCCTGTTTTAACTATTTTTTGTTTTAATATATTTTTTTTGTTCCAATATTGGCCTCAATATTAGCCCTAACTTAGGATTTGTAGGTTAATGTATAAACTGGAACAAAATATTGATGTCTATCAATGTAAGTGTTTCCAGAACTCTAAGGGCCTGATCCAGAGCTACGAAATTTCGCACGGCGGGCGAATGCGTACGTTCGACCGTGCGAAAAAAACATGCACGCCCCTAACACTCCCATAGTAAAGTACCTGCTTACGGCGGCTATACCCTACACTGGGTACGACCGTCGGGCGTACGAATTTTCGCACATAATACGCTGAGCGTACGGGCTTAGCACTCCCATACTGTACAATTTAAATGGCTATCCCCGCCTCCCTGTTGTAAAACGAGCGCCCAGCCGACCGTCGTACTGAACGCACGCCCCTCGAGCGAAAAATTCGAACACCATACAACCGCTATACGCTCATGTCGTCCAGCCGACCGGAAGCTGTCATACTGGGCATGCGCAGTGCGAATTTTCGTACGAAAATACGCAAAAAAACGTTGTACGCTCGCCCGTCGGACAGCAATTTCGTAGCTCTGGATCAGGCCCTAAGTCCTTAGGTATCAGGTAAACATCTATATATATCTCTAATAATTATCCAGGAAATATGCTCGTTATATAAAAAAATAAAAAATGTTTTCCTTAAAGAATGCTATTTGTAAGAAGGTTCTCCCATTCTGAGAAATGAATTATATTGTTATTCCTTATGTTTGATGGAAGAAGGGAGTGATGTTAGCTAAAATCTTGCTCCCCAATCTATTGAAAGAGAAACACATTGTATGAATTTCTTTTTCTTCATTTATTATATTATGAAATATTGTCAAGAATGGCTGTCTTTTATAAAAATTGATTTGGTTTTTAAAAATGTAAAAAAAAAAATTGTAACAAAAATTTTTGTTTTATTGTTGTTTGTTTTATGATAAATGTTTTATATTTGAAAATGTTTTTTTGTGTATTAAGTGCCTTTTATGGTTACCACTATGTATGTGAAAAACCTTTTTTTTTCATTCTGTGTAATCATTTTGACCAATATATAGTGTTGTTACAATGATGTTATTAGGATGAGGTTGCCGGGCAGGTACTTGTCCCTTTAAATAATTCATCAAATTGAAGGGCCAATAGCGAAGAAGGGTGGGGTATTTAAATGCCCAGATCCTGTTAGTATATATTCACCTTGATAAAGGCCGCAGCAGGCGGCTGAAACGCGTCGGTGGTTTGCAGCAACGAGCCTTGTCTAGCATCCAGTTGGTACCTGAGTAGTGCGGTTATTCTCTCCCAAATGGGATCCCTTATACCATCTGCCGGAGGTTTAGCTCTCAGCTAGGTACGCGCATTTGTCACCACATGCTCTCCCTTTGCTCAGTGTGCTGTTCATTTTAGTGCATCTTCCAATTGTATGTGGATTGTTGCAATAGTTTTATTGATTAAAAGACGATTTTTAACTTCATTTCTTTCTCTTCGTTTTATGGCACTTGTTAATCTGAGACACTACCATCTAGACGGGAGAATTTACCATTGAAGGAGAAACCACAAGTGATTAGAGTTTCTTCAACACCTGTCTTAAGGATTTAGGATCAGGACTCTTTGATATCATATACTGAAGTAGCGCTGCAGCTAAAGGATCGTTAACACTTTTCTTTTATGTGTAGTGGAACACATTTGTTTGATCTTTTGGTAGCAGGAGCAACTTTTTGCGCTGGGTATAGTTCATCATTTCTTGTTTGTATAGACTTGAATGTAAAGTTTTTGTTTCTTTGAATTGATTGTTTTTTCTATCTTTTGGAAACAATGAAAGAAAGTCTGATTGTAGCTTTCTTTATGATCAAATGGATATTATTTTGATCCCACGTCACTGGGCCCCTAAAAGGCTCGTGGCCAATAGGGCGGTGCATACTCTGCCTATTCGATAATTCAACACTTGGGGCCCCACTCTAAGTACAGGCTGGTACACTGTAATGTACACAGGCCATATCTCCAGAAAGACATTAATACATTAGAGACTGTGCAAAGAAGAGCAACTAAAATGGTGCATGGCCTGTGTCACAGAACATACTAAGAAAGGCTAGAGGAACTAAACATGTATAGCTTGGAGCAGAGAAGGAGAGGGGGGATATGATAGCAGCTTGTGACCGGCTAGAGGAGGGTGGCATTTATCAAAGGAAGAGGTGTAATAGAACATGAGGTCATGAATATAAACTGGAGGGTGGTAGATTCAGAGGAAACTTACGGAAAAATAACGTCACTGAAAAGGGTGATAGATAAGTGGAATAGCCTCCCATCTGAGGGGGTAGAGGTAACACAGTAGAACTACATATATTTGCGGCCCTATCACCGACGGATCTCTGAATACGGCCCTTAGTCTTTGGGGCCCTTTTCTGGAAAACTTCCCTTATCTTCATGTGCACTGCTGACTTCCAGCATGGATCTAGATCCCCAAGACCCAGATTTCCATGATGGAAGTCGTTCCAGCAGGGGGAAGGCCGGGCAATACGCATGGTGGGAAGGGGCGGGGCTATTTAAATCATATAGTAAGGGCTTGGCGTAGCCCTTACGTAAATTCTTAATTTATGCACCAGCCTCATTTTAAGTGGATGGAAATCTTTGTGAGAGGAGTGTTTTCATGCAGTCGGCAGTTTGCTTGCAGGACACTACTAATAAGGGATCCGATAAGCTGTCAACAAGGGTAAACCTATTAGTCCTGATCCTCGTTTAAGCCTCTTGCTTAAGTCCCCTGAACAGTAACATCTGTGCAAGCGGGCACCAGGTGTCACGAGAGGGATCGCCTGATGTACGGAACCCAGTCCTGTATTCTACAAGATCCGAAAGAAGGGGCCAGCACTTCTCTTCTGCATGCCCAGTTCCTGCCAGACAAGTGCACATAGACATGCTAATTAGTCTCCAGGGAATGGAGATGAGCTGTTTAGCAGGGATCTGCATTCAGACTGACGGTAGGTAGGGTTAAGGTAGGGTTCTGGACATAAGAGGGGAAGGACAGGTGCAGACTCCAGATCTCCATGTGTACAGATCAGGTCCATTATCTTTCCTTTCCTAGAATGCAAAACTACTTGGTTTTTTTTACTTAACAAATTTGCTAAATCCCAAGGGCAGGGTATAGCGGCTGGCTGGCTGATTTTTGCCGAGGGGTGAGAATTGGCCTGGCAGTGTATTGGGTTGATCTGTTTTACAAGCTACATTCACTCAGATACAGGTCATTACCTTCAAGTTCCCATCACTGACTTACACATGCAAATAATACTGTACAATATTGCCCTTTTTATATACTGTATATCTCTGCATGCAGTATATTCTGAACATGTCATCTAATTATGTTTGACATAGGTATAATTGTTATTTATTCAATCCTTTAATATAATTACAGAGTAAAGGAATTTAAAAGAGATATTTATAAAGCAATTGAGTTCAACAGCACAAGAAAATAAAAATAAAGTCATTAAGAGTAAGAGTCGCCGAAGTGAAGTTTGTTTAAGAACAGCTGCTATGTCCTAATTCATTCTGCTGCGCTGACTGGTCTTGTATACAGTTACTCTCAGATACATATGTATACAGTTACCGTCGGATAGATATGTATACAGTTACCCTAGTATAGACATGAATCCAGCTATCCATGAACACACCAAGGAACCTCATTGGTCAATCTAAAGCATTTTTAATCAGATCATACGCACTTAATTAAAGTGCCAATACGACAATACTATTCGCAAGGCGAAAAATTAAAAGTGTTGCATATTGGCTATGACCAGTGTTTTTTTGATACAAAAGTATTTTTCTAAGCTTTTATATCTATACATCTTGCACATCTTGGTTATAAGGTATGATTCAAATAATTGAGATTTATTGTATTTGACATGTAAGAGCCTTGTAATGTTGCTGGCGGTCTTCAGCTACAGACAGGTTTAATCCTTCACACTTTCTTTCACACAGAGCTCACAGGTGGAAGACCTGGGTCTAGTCAGAGTTAGTTAGAGCTAAGGGGCCGTATTCAGACCTCCGGCCGCATTGTTTACCAATTACCAGCTGCTGGCTCAGACAGTGAAACTGACATCACCCAATCAATTCACAGGATGAATCACAAACATTTTCTGTCAGCTACAGACAGGTTTAATCCTTCACACTTTCTTTCACACAGAGCTCACAGGTGGAAGACCTGGGTCTAGTCAGAGTTAGTTAGAGCTAGGGGGCCGTATTCAGACCTCCGGCCGCATTGTTTACCAATTAGCAGCTGCTGGCTCAGACAGTGAAACTGACATCAATAAACTTTTAAAGATTTCTGAAACCCTATTTAACTATTTAACTTTCAACAGCAGGTGTGCCTGCCATGCATGCAATTTCTTACCATGTATTGCTGAATGTTCCCTGCTTTTAGAAAAGATAAATGAATATCACTGTACTTGCAAGTATTATAATTATAATTATAATTCCATATTAGTAGCAGTTTGATCTGTTGAATGCACATAGAAAGATTCGGTTGATACTATGCTATGCAATATAATGTATTATACACACAGCTTGGACATGTTTGCAATGTCTGTGTGCTTGGTTTGTATTGATTTCCATCTCTTCAGATTCTCTTTCTTGACTTGCTTGAGAAGCAGAGATCAGACAGAAGCTATGTGCTTAAACAGGGATGAATTCTTACTTTCATATTGTAATGCAACTCTAGACTTACCATAAGGCTACAATATCATTTTCCTTTAGTGACACTGATAGTTTAAAGTCACAAGGGCCATGGTGCATACCAATGCTAAGTTTCAAGGTTGGATGCAGATCGGGTTTATGTTAGGTAATAAATTATTATAAGTATTTACACTAGGGAGGACTGAGCATCTGAATCCCTTCATTGAGTGGATTAGTCCCAGTTTACAGTTAAGATCAGGTAAGACAATCCAATTGCAACTGTAGCTGGATTCACATTCATACAGGTCTTTAATGCATAGCCCCACATTTATATACTTGAGTATTGTCCATTTTAGTAATTACCCCAGGGATTATCAGATGCAAAATTACACAACTGAAGTAGTCACCATTGTGTTAGATATGAATTGAGTGAATGTGAATTGAGTGTAAGTTGCTAATTTTTGGCTATAATTTTTTAGCAAATTCATTTTTGTGTTTGTCTGTCTGTATGGGTTATGCATTATACATTCCAGTTGGATCCTGGGGTATTAGGGCCCCAGTCGGACCTCCCATTGGTTGACGCTGGGCAGAATTTGACCCGGGCAGTCTGTTCTGCATACTGTCTATCTTGAATTCTTATCGATGAACCTGTTAACCCCTACTGCTCTCAACCAATCATTGGTCTATCCTTTTTATTACTCTTAACGATCAAGAGTATTTCCTTTCCTTAACCATTTTTAGAAATGTTCCATACAATTTTATCTATTCTCAGAAATGTAAATTAAATTAGATATTAGACATTATCATTAAATAACTATTAAAGCTAATCTTAGTCTAACCTGTGTTCTATTAGGACGAGGTCCCTTTAGCATGACTTTCTGCTTCCTTGCCTGCTTATTTTAGCTTATTGTGTCATATTGCTCCAGAGGAAAACAATCTCTTATCACCATCTGTCTCTCGCTCATACCTTTCATCACCTCTGAGCAGCATATGGGGTCAAAGCATTGCACCATGAAGATTTCTCATTGGTATTCTGTTGTGCCTGTGTCATGGTTTCACAGAAAAAAATACTGGGCCACACTTCAAGAAAAAAGGGCTTATGCCAAAGGACAGATCCACAGATAAGAAGGAAATAAGTACGTGCGGATTCGCAATTTTACGCAACTAAGTGGCAAGTGCTCTCCCATGACGCTCCCCTCCCCTTATGGATCTTTACTGTCTTCCTTAAATCTGGATTTTTGTGCGGATTTTGCTAACATATGTGTGTACTTTGCAAACTTCCTACTTATGGAGTAGTGGCATGCCCCTTCTTATGGATGTCATTAGGCACAGAGTTGAAATCCGCTCACAACGTTATTCCATGTGTAACATCTAAATGGCGCATCATAAAAATCATCAAGATGCGCTCGCAGCCTGCATATATTTAGGCACATTATTAAGTGTCGAATCCAGTGTGCAGTGGCTACCACAGCATTACATCATGGTCATTTGTCATTGAGTGTTCCTTAATTCATTAATTTTAGTTAACAATATTCCTTTCAAGCAAAACAATCTGGAAACAAAGTTCAAAATAGTGATATTTTTGTAATAGAGACAGACGAAAATTTGCTTTCGCCTTTCTATAGTTCAGAAAAAGCAGTCTCGCAGCAGCGACTGTATCGCCTATCTAATTATGAACAATTTCACATATTAATCAGTTTCTTCCCAGTTGGAATTCATAGTCTAAAGTTTCTAAAACACAGACACGCAGAGAGGTTAATGTTTAGTCAGTAACCAATAAACCTACTCATATATAAAACTAGGAAAGTGTATTCTGTGCAATCTTTAAATAGGTGAAGAAATTGCTTTTAAATGAAATGTCCCAGATGAAAATACATATTCTGGACCGTATTTACACTTAAGAGTGAGTTAGATGAGGACAGATCCGCACCTAACTCACTTTTGGATTCCCTAGCCCCCTGTTTTTAGGTATCTAAAGGCACTTACGAATGCCATAGGGCTACCTTATCTTACCTTCTTAAGAAGGAAACTACGCACGGACCTTTCCTTTCCGCACCTCCCCTCGCCCTCCACCCTTCCCACTTCTAAAGAAACACTTGCCAAGGCGGCATTAGCATGCCTCCTTTTTACCAAACTACTCAGTGCAATCTTTAAAGACCGCATGAATGCAATCTACGTAACTAACTGGTACATACAAGGCCGCCATCAGGGGGGGGGCAGCCGGGCCTAGTGTCTTGGGCCCGGACAGAGAGGGGGCCCGACTTAGCCCCAGCTCTGTCCTGCCCAGGACACTAGTAAAAAAAAATCTTTGTTGGCAGAGGTCTGAATGCGCTGCATATCAGACCTCTGCATTACCCTTCCGAAGACCTGGGCCCGTGGCACTGGATGATGATGTCACGACATGTGACATCATCACATATGCTGCAGCGCCGTCTGACTGCCGAGGAGGAGGGAGCGCACGCCTTGGAGGAAGAGGTGAGGTAAGTGAAAACACATGATGGGGGCTAGTGGCTCATGATGTCAGTATTGTGGGAAGGGGAGACTGGAGACACATGAAGGGTGTATTGTGGGGGAGGGGAGACTGGAAACACATGATGGGTGTATTGTGTGTGTGTGGGGGGGGCTGGAAACACATGACGGGTGTATTGTGGGGGACGGGAGACTGCCAGGTGTATGCATGTTAAAAAAATTTAAAAAAAAATCCAGGGGGGGGCCCCGCATATTTTCAGTCCTGGGGCCCACAATTTCTGATGGCGGCCCTGGGTACATAGATTGCGTAAGTGACCTACTGCACTTGCATAGTAGGTAATTTCGGCAAAATCCGCACTTAAGAAGCACAAGCTTCTTAAGTGTGAATCAGGGCCTCTATTAGGTCCTGGAGGTGTATACAAAATCTCTTTACACGGAGCAGGTGGAAGTTATCTAGATATGCTAAGAAATTAATGTTTTCCCGTTTAACCATCTCTTTTGAAGCTCACGTGCTGAAGACTGGAACAGAAAATAATAATTTGAGTCTGATGTTACATTAAATTGAGGTAGATGTTTTCCCCATGTAAATGTTGTTGACATCTCGACTATATGTCTCCTGGGTTCACAGACTCAGATAGCTTCACACCTACTATATTTTATCTCATCTCATCAGGGAGTGATGATTTGTGTCATGTGAATCCATATCAATTGCTGACCGCCAGCTCAACTAGCAACTAACTTCCTTTAACAGACACATTGCAGAGTGATGACAGAGAGAGGACTCTTAACCCCATTGGGAAAGTCAAGGTGGCCGAGGAGATCCCAGTCCTGGTAGATTCTTACTGAGTAAAGGTTGTTCCCCATCATTTGTCTAGTTACAATTCTAGACAGATGGGAAGCAAGGAAGAAATGTTTGTGTAACTCTGTAACTTTAGAAAGATAACAAGTCACCTCCTATCTGTCCTCTTACACGTCCAGACCCTCCAACGTGATCCCTGCCATAATATACACAACACTCCGCTCCTGAGCTTCCAACTGTCACTCACCTGGTTGTAACCAATTAAATGATGCTTGAAACATTTTTCTCTTAAACATTTCGGTTACCATAGTAACTGATTTTTGGGAATCTCAGGAGCAGAGTGTTTTGTATTGTCTGCCCCTAAGCCCAGACGCCTGATTTTCACCTATTTTCTGTGTGTTTGGATTGGGTTTCCTGTGATTTTCCGTTCAGGCGCTGTCCATGCTTTACTCAGCGCTGGCACAGATGCCATGAGGCTACCGCCTTTAACAGGATTAGCTGCAGTTCTGAGAGTCTGCAGATTTTGCATGTTCCCTCTTCCCCTTTTTCTATATACCCCTGTCCATTACTCCTTCTATACACCCTTCTCTCCTCTATACCTCTCTCCCCACTGATCTCTGTTACCTTTATACCTCTCTCCCCTCTGCACCATAGAGAGGGGTGCTTGGTACCGATACTCACCTTAACTCTCCAGTAGTGGGTATAAGTCACTGTTAACTGTCTCCTTCTGCCAATACCTGTTGCTGGAGAGATGTACCAGGCTGCACGTAAGTGGGCCAATGCCCAGAGAAGGACTTCCCTGTGCATCAGCCTGTTGGGACTCATAATTACAGGTCCCTGGCGCTGTATGTGATGTCACAGTGTGTGATGTCGCATAGATGGATGGAGAACTGCAGCCCAGGACCCAGGAACCACAATATTAGGTGGTGGCCCTGTCTGAGGACAATGGTGACTGTCAGGCTAAAGCTATGCTTTTCTGACAAATTATCTGTGAAGAACAGCCATCATGGGGTGCTAAGGCGCAGGACTGCATTGGATTCGATCCAGAGTATGGTATGCTAAGGCCTGTGTAATGTCTACCTCACTCCCTCGGAACCCTGAGGTGACTGTTACCCCTGCACTCACTGTAGTGATTGAGTATAGCCCCAGGCCTCCATCTAAAAATAGGTCCCAACACCCTGCAGATCTCCAGGCCTACCCCTGTAGTGCATAAGGATAAATCTCAGGGTCTGACATCCTTTTCCAAAGCATACTATATAGTGTGGGTCCAGATAATTTTCAGCCTCAGGACCCCTGGCCCTCAATCCAGCCCTGATGCTTTCTGTGTGTTGTACTCTGAAACATCAATGTACCTGAAACATTACTTTTAAGAGAGAGACACAAAAGAACAGAGAATCATTGGAATTTGCTGTCTTTATACTTCTAGCAGTAATGGTTGATGTTAATAGCTGGCAGTTATTTGTATTAATAATCAACATTGAATGCAGACCATTCCAGAAACCTTTTCATTTGTCATCACTTGAAGCTTTGGTTCCATAAAGATCGTCATGTACTCATTATCTCTCTGTTTACTCTAAACAAGAACAATAATGAATAGTGCTCAATTACCATGCTCAGTTGTATTTTTGGATCTGCCGTCTGGTTTCTAGGTGCTAAATATTTTTCCCAAAGGACACTATGCTACCTTTCTGCTCGTTGGGTTATGGTTGGCATGTAGATTGCGTAAATGATCTACTACATATGCATAGTAGGTCATTTCCTAAAGGACCGCAGCTTCTTAAGTGTGAATCAGGTAGGTCCAATGCTTCACCTTTTTATGAATGGGGTGAAAATTTGCAATCTTATGCTGCTTTCAAACTGCAGCCCCGGCAATAACCCGGGTTTTTCAATCCGGGCTAATGCCGGGGCTTTTTGATGAAAAAAATTCAAAATCCCATTAAAAAAAACTCCAGGAAAGACCCGAGAAATTCTGGGTCCTGCTTCTGACCTGACATTGTGAATGTTACTGTTGTAAACAAATCCCTCCAATTGGGTGTATTAGGTGAGACCCGGGTTGAAAAACTTGGGTCTGCCCCTTTCATATTGCCGCTTACCTGGTGTCCAACACTGGAAAAACCCTTGTATTTTCCCGGGTTATTAGACCCGGGACCAGGATCTCGGTACCTTTCCAATCCCCACCAAAAACCTGGGTTTTTAGTGGCGATCTGAAAGGGGTTTAAATAACCAGTCATAGACTTTGAGATTACTGACTTTCCCATTGACAGGAGGAAAATAAATGTATTAAAATATCTTTCTAAGTTATTCAGAATGACCATGGTGGCCTCTACTACCTATTAGTTTGTATGGACCATGATGATCAAAGTGATGATCAAAGGGTATGGTCTTTCTTCTTCCTTCTTCCTATATTGGCAGGCCTTACATTGAATCAGTAGGCCACCTGTTATTTTAGCCTTTGCCAATTGAAGATGGTTTAACTCTTCCTTGATAACCATAGCTTGACGTGATTTTCAGTTTTGTTGCAGCAGCCAAGCATAAACACCTTCCTTTATTAGTATAATATCCTCTATAATCTATGTAATTTGATGACCCTATAAAAAAAAGCTGTTAATAAATAAATATGTATTTGGCATGATAATTGTTTATCTCAGTGAAGTATGAGCTCAACAGATCCCCAACAACCAAAGGATTCCAAGAGCAGGTTCCTTTGAGGTGACCTATGGGCCGATGTCTACAGGGGGTGATGATGATATTTATCTGCCTTCACACTCAGTATTCAACTCTGTGCCACCTGTTACCTGACTTCTTCCTCTAATCAGTATGACATTTGACTCCTTTTACAGAGAGAAACTGATATGTGCGTTTGGAGTCTGTATAAATGCCTCCTGAGACTAATGAAGGCTCTTTCTGCTTTGCAATGAATAACTGTTTTTTAATGTAGTACCTCTAGTTGTTAATAATACAGCAAAAGTGACTGAATATAGTATTTTCTTAGGTGTTAAGATGAAACAAGAGCCTATTAAGAACAAAAACACAGCTACACATAACCATTTAATTTGTTCTTTATATATATACAGTAAAGATGAGCAGCATGAATTGTGTGAAACAGACTAAACCAAATTTAGTGGTGAGGCAGGACTCAGTTTCTCCCACTAAACTCAGTACCGGATTCACAACAACTCATTTTTATACTTGCGTTCCTAGATATCTGTGCCGAGATACTACGCATGGGTAGTAACTATTTAACGCTATCTACGTAGCGTTTCTTTCTTTCGTTTCTTTAAAGACCGCATGTACGCAATCTACGTAACAAAATGCTACATAGATAGCGTAAAAAAGTCACCACGCATGCATAGTATCTCGCCATGGAAATCTAGGCACGCAAGTATAAAAATTTGTTGTGAATCTGGTCCTCAGATCGCAGATCCAGGCAAAACACCATTTTTCTTCATTCGGATCTCAGATTTTTTTTTTTTTTATCAGAATCTCAAGTTTTGAATTCTATACAAGACGAATTACTATATTTAATCATACGGTGAAGCAACTCAAAACAGATGCAAATTACGCAATTTTAACACTTTTTAAAATGTTTTATTTTTTTATTTTGGAAATCTGGATTCAAACTAAAGAAGATTTAGAAACAAATTCAAAACCAAAACATGTAAGTCAATGCTCATCACAAATATATAGTGATCAGTCACTGTGGGCCACAAGCAAAGTGCGTAAGTTGCCTGATTTGACTGGAGGGCGCATGCACTTAGTTCCATATGAGCCCATTTGAAAACAAATAGGCTGTGCTTCCTCTCCGCCCGCTAAAGGGGTCGGGGGGAAGCATGGTAATTGTACAGTGTGGGAGGGGGCTCCCAAACTTGTGCTAATCAGCGGTCTGTAAGACCGCTGATCCGCACGATGGATTAATGCATGCTTATGGCAGTGTAAGCACGAGAGAGGGGAATGACAGGGGGCGTGCACTCCCCTCTCTCTGTTGGACGGACAGACTCCCAGCACGTA
>WWET01005616.1:58772-77779 GCA_011038615.1 Limnodynastes dumerilii
GGGCGGCATTTAAGTTGTATAGTATGGGTTGGGTTAGACACTTCCGTACGTCAGAGCATTTCATACACACAGTGTTCCGTGCAAAGAAGTTGAGGTAGGGTTATGGACACCTAAGTCAGTTAAAATCCGTCTGTGAGAAGGGAGTGTCATGGGAGTGCATTAGCCTCTTACGTGCGGACTTTAGCAACTCTGGACCGTGTTCGCAGATCCAAGTGAGTTAGGTGCGGACCATTCCCATTCCCCGTTTTTAATTACTTTATGGCACTTACAATTGCTATAGTGCTACCTTATTGAACCGTGCAATGTCCGCACGGAAATTGCCTCTCCCCGCCCTCCCCGGCTAATCTAAATCCCCCCCTCCCACTTCTATCTAAGCACACCCCGAGACGGCATTATGCCGCCTCTTTCTACTTAAACTACTCTGTGCGGTCTTTAACATACCTACCTGTACATAGATTGCGTAAATTACCTGCTTTGCATGCGTAGTAGGTCATTCACTAAAGATCCGCACCTAAGAAGCGGCTGTTTCATAGATGTGAATACTGTCCTCTATGAACATGAAAACACTCTTAAGTCTGGATCAGGTCCTCCGTGTTGTAAATCTGTGCAATCAGTGGGAGCGATCACTTGAGTACTCTCATAGATGTGTGAATGTAGCAGGGATCCCTGTCTGTGCAGTATTCAGTGATCTGAAATGCATCACTATCAAATCATAGAATCTGGTCATATAATAATAATAATAATAATAATAATAATAATAATAATAATAATATTATCATTATTATTATCATCATTATTATTATCATCATTATTATTATCATCATCATCACCACTATTATTATTATTATTATTATTATAAACCAGATTTATAACCCTTGTGACAGCCAGTCATCTTCTTCAGTACATTGTGCAGGATTAATTTTCAGAAAACCTTTTCTACCTATCTGAACATTAATAAGGGTTGCTATTAGTATGTGATTTTGTATCAAACATTCACAGTGTATTAATATCTATGTATGATTGATAGGTGCTAAGTAGCAGAAATCTAAACTGCTTGAAGCATCGGTGCCGCCTTTGGTGATTTTCCATTACTGTTTTCCAAGTTGGATCTTATTCTTGGTTCTAATATGATAACAATTTCTGGACTGTGAACACAAACAAAGTGAACTTTTGTCTACTAAGATACAGACTAAAATGCATGCCTGTGCGTAACATGTTGTGTAGCTGTATTATATACTTTACTTTGTTGACTGTTTTAAAACCTTAAGATTATTGATAATAATCTTTCTTATCCTATAATCTATACAAGTTTAAAAATAGATAACTTTAGTAAAATAACAATTGCAATATATTAAATACAGTACACTTATCAAGCTAATTTTTTTTTAAAAAATTAAATCTGGGGTTTTACTATAAAATAATTGTTGAAAATAATAAAATATACAATTCAGTACCTATTGGTGTGCACTTAAAGAGTTTTCATTTAACCTTGTGCACACCCTCCAAATGTATTTATGTCTTTGTTACTATTGTTATTACTATTAATATTATTATTAGTATTATCAGACCAGATTCACAGATGAGTGTGTATAAAGATATCCAAAAAGTCTAAAAGTAACGGCGCTACCACTTTAATAAGGCAGTGCAGCTGTCCAAAGCAGGAACCCACCTGCAAACATAAACGTAAACTAAAATAGGTGACAGTGCAGAACATAAAACCTTAATATAAAACCTAACATAAAACCTTAATAAAAAACTGTGACTGTGATGGATGAATAACCAACGCTGGTAAAAAGCTAATTATATTTATTCAACATCAAACATTCATTAAATTGTATAAACATGACAGTGAATACATCAATATGAACACATGCATTTAGTAAGGAAACTAGTAGGAGCAAGTAATGTAGAGCGAGTCGATAACATAGTCAGGATCGATAATGACAAATGTGGAGAGCTGTAGTACTTATCAATTGGAGAGACTAGGCAGGGACCACAAGGGAGGTTACCCACACGAGGGGAGATGAATGTTCCTCTTGATCTAGTCCAAAACGTGCCTTGTACTTTTTACCTTGCATTGTCTTCCCCTTGTAATGTCCAGCCTCCATTATCTGCCCCTTGTAATGTACAGTCTCCATTATCTGCCCCTTGTAATGTCCAGCCTCCATTATCTGCCCCTTGTAATGTCCAGCCTCCATTGAGTTGGCCAGGACAGTGGGACAAGTCCCCCGAAAGCTGGACTGTCCCGCTGTAATGAAAAAGGTGCTGGAACGCCGTTCCGGTGCGTCCGACGTGAAAAACAGGCCTGATTATTATTATTATTATTATTATTATTATTAATGTCCAATAAGGGTGTGCTCATGCAATTGCACCAAATCCAATCCCAAATGCAGTTAGAAATAATCAAAATTGACTTTAAAAAAAAATTTGCACCAGCCACAGGTTTTCTGCTTGTACAGATTGGTACTTTCCTTGTCATCCAGAGGAATGTACCATTCAAATTTCAGATGTACGGGAGACGCTTAATATGAGACAATTTGCTTGCACCCCTGGATCAGCCTAATGACCTCATAAACTAGTCATAGGATGTGCAACCAAGCAACTAGATGCAATTAGTAAGTTTCTTTGGGGTGAGGGTCCCCATGGCTAATGGCTCTATTTAATAGGGTCGTTCGCTCCCAGCCAGTTCCGAACTGGTCTCTCCCCTCTCAGCCTAACACTCAGGGCCAGATTAACAATGGGGCTAATGGGACTACAGCCCCAGGCCTCCATTTGAAAATAGGCCCTCATACACTGTAGTGCATAAGGATGAATGTCAGGGACTGATATCTTTCTCCAAAGCATACTATATTGCATGGGCCCTTGATCATTTTCAGCCCCAGGCCCACATGGACCTCAATCCGGCCCTGCTAACACTAAGTCCCCCCCTCTGCAGCCTAACCCTAAATCCCCCCAAGCCTAACTCTAGGTCCCCGGAGAGGATTACTCACCTCTCCAGTTGTCTGGTCCGGCTGCGGTGCTGGCAGTCCGAAAAGTGAATGGGTGAGTGTGCAAATTCATAAAAAAAGAACCTCCTGCTATACTTCACATTCGAAATAGGGACAGCCAAAAGGCAACTTTCGGCTGTCCCTATTTTGCAATGTGAAGTATCGTTGCGGAGACTTGCAATGGTTTCTTTGGTATTCTCAAATTTGCTGAAAGAACTTTTAATTGTATCAGAAAACTGGAAACAATGGGATAAAGGAAAACATTTTATAATTGACATGGCAGTAACTGGTGCAGACAAGACAACTATTCATTTATTACACCTTTACCAACAAATAATACTCATGTTAAACCCACATTACATGATGGGTACTATAAATTACAAATTCATTTCTAATTGACCTAGGAGATGATTTACCAAATACTTCTTATCTGGCCAGTGAATTCCTGCTTGATATGACCACATATGATACCCGCAGTTACTGAAAAACAACGACTTAGTTCTTGTGCACTTTTAATATAATTTTATCACCTTCTTAGGAGGACCACGGAGAAGTTCTAAAGAAAGTCTCATTACAGAACTGTCTCCAAAGACAACAGACACTTACACCATGAGCATGTTAAAAATAGGGACCAACATGCTGAAAGACAAAGTAAAGAATAAATGTTAACGATATGCTCAACGATCATATATCGACAAATATTACAGAATATCCAGTCTCATTCATTCCACCAGACAGCCAGATTAATGACACATTTTGCAATGACAATTGTACGCTGACATATTTGTCAGCTATCTGGTTACCATAATTAGGGCATGAAGAAGAAAGATATTCTCTTTGAGGAACATAGGGTACCCTTCTCTAAATCCTTCCCTCATTATATCGATGATTGATGATAACAATGTCAAACAACCGTCTAGGTTATGGGACCACATATGAGGCTTTGCACTAAAAATAATATGAAGAGAAGCATTACAGTCATACTCATTGTAATTGTGTTATTTTGTAATAGGGCTATGACAAATTATCACGGCTTTCCACGGCAAGCTTTCATTGACACCTCATTTATTATGAAATGCTAGACTGTGACCATCTGCCTGACCTATGCTTTATGTTGAAATGTCTTTTGGCTGGGTCTTCATAATGCAACTGGTCACAACACAATAAAGTTCTTTAAGAGTTGAGATGATCCTTGTAAGGAAACAATGGTTTGGGATTTTACCTAACATTAGCATCAACTTCTTGGAACAGATGGTTGTAAAATTATTGAGCTTGTCAAATGTAACAGCAAATTTGTGTAGTACTGTAATGTTTTTTTTTGTAAAGCAGGTGTTTTTATTGGGCAAAATTACATGAATGACATCCTACAAATAAATGTTATTCTGAAGGTAAAGTTGTAAATGTTATTATCTACTGTGTAGAGATTTACATGCCAAAGTCTGTTTTTTAGGTAGATAGCAACCCATGTGTAGATTAGTAGCTACCTTCCTTTAAGGGATAATCATTTCAGACTGGATCCTGTTTTGCGGAATCCTAGTATTCAGGCATTTCTAAGAGTGACTGGGAGACTACTCCTGATCCATTCCCTAAAATGATCACCTTCAAAGAGATGCCAAATTCCTGATGACCTTTTCCAGCTCAAGGAGCATTAATAATTGCTTCTTTAAGACCATTTCAGAAGTCATTCCTCATTTACTTTGGCAACTGTAAACATGTAATCTCTGACAATAGCACCTAAAAATAATACATCATTTATTAATTTATGATTATTATTTAATTTTTATATATTCATCATTTTTAACAATCATTAAAAAACAAGATTAGTTAGTAACAAAACAGACTGAGTGAGTGGGTAATAGGGCTCTGCTCACAAGTTTACACTCTGTAGGACACTGGGGTTTGATACATAAGGGAACATGCTCTATATCACACAACGGAGCAGCCAGGTTGTATGGTAAGAGTGTTTAGTGCTGTGTATGATAAGTCACACAGCAGTGATACTACCAGGACTGAGGGGATATTACTATGGAGAGAGACAGAATGTATGGTAACAGTGCTCAGTGCTGTGAATGATCAGTCGCACAGAAGTGTTACTACCAGGACTGAAGGGGATATTACTATGGAGAGAGACAGGTTGTATGGTAACAGTGCTCAGTGCTTTGTATGACTAGTCACACAGCAGTATTACTACCAGGACTGAGGGAGTATTAGTATGGAAAGATAAAAGGGTGTAAGTTTGTGTTAATCATGTAATGGAAAAGAAAATGTTAATCTTGTCTGAAGAAGTGAGTTTCAATGGAGCACTTAACAGTTCACCACACTCTATACAAGGTCCTCAGATCTCATCATAACATTTCAATACCTGGGGACATGATAAGGTGGAAACATCTAATAATCGGGGCGATCTCCCTACAGTCCTGTGACCTTCCTTATAAGATCAGCACAGCAGCAATAAGGACAGAGTATTAATGGATTTTTTTTGACACTTCAGTAAATTAGTCCTTGCCATACATGGCACAGATCAGTCAAAAATTAGCTAATTAGCTATTCACCTCATGTATAATGTAGTGTGATAATATACACACATACACACATACAGGGGCGGATTGGGAAATTAAAGTGGCCCTGGAAAAAAACCCCTTAAAGTGGCCTCCGGGGCGGGGCCTATAAATATATATATTCAGAAAAGTCACTCCAGCACTCTTGCAACTAACCAGCAACAAACCATGACGTATTTTTAAAATAAAAGTCAGAGAATTTGTTACATACATTTGCAAATATATGATAAGCCAAAAGCCACTTACATTATACATTATACAGATATATGATAAGCCACCAGCTACTTACATTACACAGATATATGATAAGCCACCAGTCACTTACATTATACATTATACAGATATATGATAAGCCATCAGCCACTTACATTATACAGATATATGATAAGCCACCAGTCACTTACATTATACATTATACAGATATATGATAAGCCACCAGTCACTTACATTATACATTATACAGATATATGATAAGCCACCAGTCACTTACATTATACATTATACAGATATATGATAAGCCACCAGTCACTTACATTATACATTATACAGATATATGATAAGCCACCAGTCACTTACATTATACATTATACAGATATATGATAAGCCACCAGTCACTTACATTATACATTATACAGATATATGATAAGCCACCAGTCACTTACATTATACATTATACAGATATATGATAAGCCACCAGTCACTTACATTATACATTATACAGATATATGATAAGCCACCAGTCACTTACATTATACATTATACAGATATATGATAAGCCACCAGTCACTTACATTATACATTATACAGATATATGATAAGCCACCAGTCACTTACATTATACATTATACAGATATATGATAAGCCACCAGTCACTTACATTATACATTATACAGATATATGATAAGCCACCAGTCACTTACATTATACATTATACAGATATATGATAAGCCACCAGTCACTTACATTATACATTATACAGATATATGATAAGCCACCAGTCACTTACATTATACATTATACAGATATATGATAAGCCACCAGTCACTTACATTATACATTATACAGATATATGATAAGCCACCAGTCACTTACATTATACATTATACAGATATATGATAAGCCACCAGTCACTTACATTATACATTATACAGATATATGATAAGCCACCAGTCACTTACATTATACATTATACAGATATATGATAAGCCACCAGTCACTTACATTATACATTATACAGATATATGATAAGCCACCAGTCACTTACATTATACATTATACAGATATATGATAAGCCACCAGTCACTTACATTATACATTATACAGATATATGATAAGCCACCAGTCACTTACATTATACATTATACAGATATATGATAAGCCACCAGTCACTTACATTATACATTATACAGATATATGATAAGCCACCAGTCACTTACATTATACATTATACAGATATATGATAAGCCACCAGTCACTTACATTATACATTATACAGATATATGATAAGCCACCAGTCACTTACATTATACATTATACAGATATATGATAAGCCACCAGTCACTTACATTATACATTATACAGATATATGATAAGCCACCAGTCACTTACATTATACATTATACAGATATATGATAAGCCACCAGTCACTTACATTATACATTATACAGATATATGATAAGCCACCAGTCACTTACATTATACATTATACAGATATATGATAAGCCACCAGTCACTTACATTATACATTATACAGATATATGATAAGCCACCAGTCACTTACATTATACATTATACAGATATATGATAAGCCACCAGTCACTTACATTATACATTATACAGATATATGATAAGCCACCAGTCACTTACATTATACATTATACAGATATATGATAAGCCACCAGTCACTTACATTATACATTATACAGATATATGATAAGCCACCAGTCACTTACATTATACATTATACAGATATATGATTGAAAATGCGCTACGCGAATGTGCGTATTTTCTGCGGTGCGCATGTCCGCCACACGTAAATTCGCGGAAATGCGTAGTTCAGGATCTGCCCCATTAGCATTTGTTCCTTTAGTACTGGATATGAGAGTTATATGCCCAACAGCCAGAAAAATTATTTATGTCTAAAACGGTCATTGATATGTGTTAATGGACTTCACATTAACAGGTTATTAAAATGCAGAGGTGAAGCAATGCTCATTAGTCATGGACATCAGTATATACAGATCTACTATTACATAGTTCTTAGCAGTCAGATGGGCTTCACCCCTTCCCGTGTCGTTCATGATAGTTATATAACATTAGCGCAGTCCTCCCAATGTCCCTCTTACTCATACCAATATATAATTCAAATATGCCAGATAGTTACATTAAGTCTCATACAAATCTACAATTGAAAAAAAAAATGCATTTGCACAATGCAATATTTGAAACTGTTTAATGTGCTGAAAACTTTTAAAGAAAACACAGTAAAATATAATACAGAAGATAATTTTCATATCATTTTTTTTATAAATGGACTCATAAATACTTTTTTTTTTTTAAATAAATGTAAAATAACATTTTACATCATTATACAGTGGTCAAACAAATGCTACATATGATAATTATTGTAATAAATAATACAGTAAGTAATTAAGGTGTCCTAGTACATATTATAGTACAAGTGAACTAAGAATGTGATTTTTTTGTAATCTATTTATTTATTAACAGGTTTTTATATATTGCCATAAGATTATGTAGTACTTTACAGAAAATATTTTTCATTTACAGTGGTAGCTCCCATTGGAGCTACATACTAAGGTCCCTAACACACACACACACACACACACACACACACACACACACACACACACACACACACACACACACACACACACACACACACACTAGGGTTAATTTAGTCAGCAGCCAATTAACCTACCATAGAGTAAATGTTTGAGATCATAAAAATGACTATAGGCCTTAAACCATGTTGCCATGTGAAGGGTTCAAATTTGTTTTATTGTTTATTGTCATTGAAGGAAATTTATAGTGGTTGTATTATTGCACATTAATACTTCTTTAGAAACTCTACTTTAGAGTTGTGCTACAAAAAAAAATCACATCACCACTCATTCTATTTGCATAGTTTAAATGTTTCAATTTGTCTCCCCCTGCTGTCCAATGTGGTTTCTGCCGTTTTTAAGCCTACTTTGTTTTGTTGTTATTTCCAACTCTGGATCAGATCCTTAGGTGTCCATGACAAGTTATGTTGTAAGTCTTTGCTCTTCACATTAATGTTATGGAAACTGCAAAGAAACAAGTGTATATCAAGCTGTAATGTGTAATGTGCCAAGGCCAATGTCATTCAGACCATTGCTATAATAATAGTGATGTCCTGGTCTTGTGCATACCAAGACATACCATTAATGCTATTGCAATGTACATTACCCTATATTTAGAATGCTAATGTTTCACAAAGCATTATGTGGGTGATCCTTAGAGAAGTGCAGCTGTATTATATGGGATTAGTTGTTTATGTGTCCTCATATCCAATATCCGTTATGTATGGAAAAAGCCTAAACTTTCCACTGTGTCATTTAAAGGGAAGGAGGTTTGGATATTACCACTGGATATAAAAGCTAAGCTCTCATGTGTTAATGGCCCTGCAAAAGCTTTGATTATTATGGTGGCTATAGATAAAGCCAGGTGATTAAGTCTGATCATTTTAACATATATGTGTTCGGGCAGATCTGGGAATATAATAGTAGCACTGAGGTCATGAGTTCAATTCCCAGATTAGGCCTTATCTGTGTGGAGTTTGTGTTTTCCCTGTCTCTGTGTGGGTTTCCTCCGGGTGCTCCGGTTTCCTCACACACTCCAAAAACATGCTGGTAGGTTAATTGGCTGCGGACTAAGAAACAAAATATTAACCCTAGTGTGTATGTATACATGTGTTAGGGACCTTAGTTTGTAGCTCCAATAGGAGCAGGGACTGATGTGAATGTCTAATGTTCTATGTAAAGCACTGTGGACAATTTGTGGCGCTATATAAAAAAAAGTTAATAATAATAAATAATATAAATAAACGTGTGTTTGTTTGTAGATATAAAGCTCTATATATGGGAATATATATCTACACACACACACACACACACACACACACACAGATATGTTAAGCTACAAACACAGAATTACACACACAAAAACACTTACCTGTTCCTTTTCTTCATCTTCAGGTCGCTCTTTCTGATGCGCAGTCTAGCTGCTGGCTGGGACACATCACATGTCCATCTCCCTGTCAGCCTGCGCACTTTGGGGTAGATGCAGAACTAAGTACATTACCATATTTACGCTAGCCGGTGACGTAAAAACGCTTATTTGTATGTACTGCGCATGCACGTGGCAGATGTTACACCACGTAAATCTGAAGGTACGTACCAGCCTAGTATCAACAGCGTAACTACAAACAAAGGGGCGTGACAGCCATAAGACACACGTAATTACGCTTCGGAGGCGGGGTGAGGCATTTAAATCATACAGTATGGGCGTGCTTAGGCACTTACATACGTGAAGCCTTTACGTACGTCAGTAGTTACACATTTAAAAGTTAAGGTAGGGTTTGGAAAGCGTAAAATGGCCAAAGTACGTACGAGCGAGGGGAGTGCCTAGAAAATACGCGATGAAATGTAGTGGGAATGTAGGTCTGGATCTGGGCCTTTATAACAACTTCCACCATCCAATCTTCAGGGGCTAGATCCAGACTTAAGAAGGAGCTTGAAATTAAGAGAGGAAAGTTACTCCTGGGCTAAACCATGGTGATTGCAGGGGAGTCATATTTCATCTGTTGTAAACAGTATTAGAGTTGAGATGTGATGTTTCCTATCCCAAGTCTAAATAACAGTGTGATAGTAAAGCTGGTCAGTATCTGCACGTAAGCAATTCAAAGATATATCCCTGCATGCAAAGAATACAATTACCTTGCCTCCCCCTGCAATCAACATGGTTTAGTCCAGGAGTAACTTTCCTCTCTTAATTTCAAGCTCCTTCTTAAGTATGGATCCAGCCCCAGTTTCCTGTAGCTGTCTAGGAGACTGGATGTCAGTAACTGACATTTTCCTCCTGAGCACACTACCGCAGCCGTGTACCCGATACCGTGTACTTAAGAGGAGGTTCTCATTCCCTGACATCCTCCTAGAGAGCAGAAGTATTGAACACTGGATGTTTGTGGGGGCCCTTTTTGTGTGGGGGGCCCCGGGGCAACCTCCCTGATCGCCCTGTGGTTAATCGTCCCTGGTAACAGCTCTGATATTAGTGACGTGACTGCAATTTTGTAAACATTTTTGTACCATTCTTTTCCCATTTTGTCATTTTGGGCCTGATTCTAAAATAATAACGTCACGCTACGTTCGGCAAGAGGCTTGGGGGGAGTTTGGTGATTTTCTGGCATGCGCGCGCCTGATCTTCCGAACGTACAGAACTCGGTTCCGTGCGTTAGGAGTTCCATGTGGGGGGAGGGGCATTACCAGACATCCCCATGCCTAATCTTCGCAAGGGGGCAGGGATAGACCTGCAGATGACGGTAAGTGGGTGGCACTTCCACAAGGAGCGTTTTGGACAGACACAGATTTGTGCAGAGATTTTAAGGTAGGGTTCAACGCCGCACGTGGGAACTTACAGACTTCCCTGCATATGGAAAACGTGTCTCGGCCTCGATAAGGTCCTTTGTCATGTATTTTTAATGTATTAATATCGGTTTGTTTATCTATTCAGACAATAGTTACTATTACTAAGCAGAATAGTCTTCACCTCTGTCCAGCTGATTTCCTCTTATTTTCAAACTGTGGTTCCGTCCAAAATTCTTTGCGCTGAATTCTTATTACAGATTTAACGGCATTATGTCTGCTGTATTGTCCATGTGCTGGGTTATGCTCTACTTCCTCGGTTAGTGGCTCGGGTTAGGGGTAGTAATTAGGGTTAGGGTTATTGTAAAGCGGAACATGTTCATCTTTATAATTGTTGATCAGGCTGGAGACTCTGTCTGATAGAAAACATCCCATGAGTACACACGGACAGTATTTTAATGGCCAAATGCTCACTTTTGAAATTCAGTACCTCGGACTGTTTAACCACATCCCAAAGAGTATGAATAAATAAACTGTGAAAAAGAAATAATAAGAAATATAAATACATAAAAATGTGAATAAAATAAAGAGCGTACGTCCTAACTGTTAAAAAATAGTGTTGTTATTGAAAATAATAACAGAAAAAGAAAGACAGCGCTATTATACCACTAACAATTTAATTTAAAAATAAATATAAATATTAACTTTCAATGGCTGAGAAATGCCATGTATTTTTGTGGCACCACAGCGCTGTCTATCTTTTTTGCTTACTATTACTTAGGGAGTAGGGGCCTGATTCAGAACTTAAAGTTACACCTGGGCTAAACCATGTTGATTTCAGGGGAGTCAAATTTCATTTGTTGCAACAGTATTATAGTTAAAAGGTGATGTTTCCCAGCTGAAGTCTAATTAGCAGTTTAAAAGTGAAGCTGATCAGGTATCTGTGTGCAATAAGTAACAGTAAAGCATTCTCCCTGCATTCATAGAATAAAATTAACTTGACTCCCCCTGAAATCAACATGGTTTTGCCCAGGTGTAATTTTAAGTTCTTATTTTCAACCTCTGAATCAGGGCCTAGATCTCCTTTAAGATAGCTGCATCTTGCTATTTGTGTTAAAGCGCCAGTGTATTTTATTTGGTTTTGTTATTAAAAATACCTTTTCGTATATATTTCCATCCTGTTTATCAGAAAACAAATGGGCACTCACCCATTAAAGTTGACAAACTAATGTTCACCAGTACAACTTTAAAGGGTGATTGCTATTATATATATTCAGTATATCAAACTTGCATTCTTTAATCTGCCATAGCTAAGATTCTTCTAAACGATCAAAACGATGTCTAGATTTTAGATTAAGTTTAGCTGTGTATCCATGTGTACACACACACACACACACACACACACACACACAGCAGCTGTCTGTAGTATTGCATATCTCAAAAAGAAGAAAGACGGAGTGATCAGAGGGCGCACAACAATATCTTTTGACTTTAGTGGATGTAAAATGTTTGCAATTCAAGATCTCTAGAAGCATTCCAAAGATTATTTAACATTCTAAAAGGGGTGTGAGGTAAAGAGTGGGTGTGAAATGGGAAGTGATACTTAATCCGTCTCTCCATCTGATGGCTAAGCAGTATGCTTTTATTACAAGGCTTTCTGCCCAGGTCCATTTTATGGAAATATTTCAGCGATTAGACTGGCTACGATACCCAAGGTTATAACTATTACTATATGAGATAAAGCCCAAAAAAGGAATATTAGTTAATTTAGGATATAATGTCAATGGACCTTATCCGGTCCTCCGTATTACAGCTGATTTCCGCAAGCTATTTAGAAGTCACCGTACATGCCCAGAAAGCTGGATGGAATCTGTATGTGAAACACTTCCATATGTGGGGCAGGCCAGACCGTGTGTACTATATACTATCTATGTGCCGGATTCACAACCCCGTCATTTTTCACATACGTGCCTAATTTTACCATTCCAGCTACTATGCATGCGTAGTAACTATTTTACGCAATCTACGTGGCGTTTTGTTACGTAGATTGCGTATATGCGGTCTGTATCCATACTCAATCTGCCTTACTTACTTACCGATCCTGAGATGCAATTGTGTTCATGTATAGCCTGCTCTTAAACTTGTGTGGGGGATTTACCAAAAGCAAAATGCATACATTTTTAAGTCCTTAGCCGCTGACGTAAGAACGCACATTAGAATTTACTATGCACGCGCGCAGCAGATGTTACGCCATGTAACTCATAGCGTACTGGCCAGTCATGTATCAGCAGCGTAAATAAGAACGAAGGGGCCTGCCTGCCACGACACCCATAATTACGCTTTGAAGGCGGGGCTAGGTATTTAAATCGTACAGTATGGGCGTGTGTAGGCTCGTAAGTACGTGAGGCCTATACGTACGTCAGTACTTACGCTGTGTAAAGTTAAGGTAGGGTTTGGTAGGCATAAAACGGCAAAAGTACGTACATGTGAGGGGTTTGCCTAGGGGAGTGCTATCCTTGTATTGAACAGATGTATAGAATCCTGAGGGGTGCTTGAGAAAGTCCAATATTTGTGTTCAGATAAACTGTACCTATGCATGACATAGGTGGGTGATGAATGAGAGAGTCCCTATTTACTTTATAAAATGGTTTCCTTAAAAAGATGTGTGATTATGTGATTTATAACAGCGTTATTCCTTTGCACTGGTTTCCATGGTACACGGTAACAGAATGTAGATAGAAGAAAGTGACAGACGGAAGAGAGCTGATAAGAAAATATAAATGACATGTAAGCAATACTGGGGTCTTGTCATACGAGCTCCTGTTAGGCTGTTTTACATTCATCCAGTTCACATTTGAAATCTGCTGATCTATAACTTCTCAACTTCTTTTAGAATTTCTCTCCTTCATTGCCAATGATCAGATAAATCTGTTTGGGCTAAATAAGAACATGTTCTCACACCTTCTCTATCTAATAAAGATACGATAGGGGGACATGCTAAATGCACACAAGTATTAAGATATCTTTGAATGTGCTTGAATTGCATTTAAAATGCAAATTAATATACATTTACTTCTTTGAATCATGTTAAATATCATTCAATCCTCCATATTGATCCCAATAACATTGAAGATGTTAGTTAGTAATAATGAACTGGACTTAGAGTTAAGCATGACCAGGGCCACCTTTAGAATTGGTGGGGCCCGGGACACACCTGTGGGACACCGCCCCCTATGTGACGTCAATGGTGATATGACGTGGGCGGGGCCCCTTGGACCTGTGCAACCATTTGGCCAGTGCTGAGGGAAATTCTGGCCCTGTAATGATGGCAGGCCCCCATCAGCTGCAGGTCCAGCACAGTAGTCTTGGTTGTGCCCCCTGATGGAGGCCCTGAGCATGACACCCTGCTTACGGACGCAGAATGTGTAAGGGGGCGCATGTGCCCTCCAGATGTTATGTGCGATTTTCACTTGTAATACCTATTATACGGATCTGAGTTCCATACAATAGGATATACGTATAAAGGGGCGGATCTATCTATCTATCTTAATAAATAAAATATAAACTCAATACATATATTATACAATAGAAATAAATATTGGTTAGTATATGTGGGAAATGTATTATATATGTTATAAAGTGAATAATATTTCAATAAAAAAATTGATAACCAGTAAAATTGTAAAATTGTAATAAGTATATATTTACCTTGACCAATACTTAAATATAGTAGAAATTGAAATAGTTGAACTAGTGGTGGAATTACCATAAGTAAGGCTTCTAAAGTGGTGATAAGAGGCCCCAAGGCAGTGACCCCACCTGCAATGACGGTGTTGACACTATCTCAGGGAAACCCTCCCTAAAATCAATAAAAATTGAAAGCTGAGAGCTCTGGAGAGGAACAAAAGGATTTGTAATAAGCCCAGTATGGGAACAGGTGATGTCAATTTCCCCTCCTGAGACAAATCTATCTGGGAGCTATTTCAGTTATAAATCTGATTGAAATGTGTAAATATATATGAGCAAAAGACATAAATAAAAAAAATGTGCTGCATTAACGCATTTGTTAATAGAATAAAGTCCATGTGAACAATACATGTACATGTCAAATATTTTATTCATGAAATAAGACTTAAGAGTTCATTAATACTTTGTGGGCTTGCATCCAAATCTTTGGATATTCTATTAATTCTATTTCATATCAGGGATTTATGACAGTCAGTGATATTGTAATTAATATCATCATCATAAATGAAAAAAAGGAACAGCGATGGGTACTCATATAGGCCTACATTTCCATCTAATTTTGATTAATGGAAATATGCATCTAAATACTTTTGTAAAACAATATAATTTATAACAGTAAGATAATAGTGGTGGTGTTGCTAACTCAGAATTTTAAGCATTATAAAATAATAGTTTACAGAAAGATGAATTCCATTTTTACATATACATTTTAATGGTTGCTTAAGTCTATTTCATATCCATTTTTAGGGGTAAAAAAGGGTGCAGGCCCAGTTAAAAAGCCGGCACCAAAACCTGCTGCCAAAGATGCTGCACAACCACCTCCCCCACCAGCTCCAGTTGAAGCCCCAGCACCAGCTCCTGTTGAACCCACAACACCAACTCCTGAATCCCCAGCACCAGGTGACACCCCTAAAGAGGAGCAGAAAGGTAAGGTAGTACACAAATAAACAATGCTCTATTTCATTTAGTATCAGAGAAGGATATTGACACAATGATCTCTATCTCTTATATAGGAATTTTCTAAATATGGTTAATTTTATTATTCAAATGTTTTTTTTGAAACTATCAGATAACTTTAATTTGTTTGTACTGTATGCATTTGCTTGTGACTTTCACAACAGTATATTATATTTCAAGCTTCTTTATTTTGATTGACTGCTATAAATAAATGAGCAATAAAATTTAAAAAAAGAACAGATAAAAATGTCTAGAAGAATTTCAGAAAGATAAATTCAGTAAAGTTCCATGAAAGTCCATACATTAGTTATTATTTAAAATACTATGGACTTAGAAAACCCTTTTAAAGATTATTCATGGATTTATTTTAGTTTCATAAATGGCTTAATACGTGTGAACAACAAATAATTAAACAGGTTAATATCACTAATTACCTGTTATAACCATCAGGTATATTTTAAAATGTTCTTCTGTATAATAAAAGATTTTCCAAAATATAAACAAAAATATAATACAACAGCAACAACAATACAGAAATATTATTTACATTTAGTTTGTTACATAATAAATGTGCTTTTTCTAGAACATGAACTAAATTATTAGTTTTATGTAATAATTAAAATAATTTTTTAACTTAACATTTTATAAAAACAGCTGAATGTTTGACTGTAATAACAATATTATCTTGTATGTCTTGAAACAAACCTGTTCAATTTCCTGAATCGGCCGAATTGATTGTACCATTGCCATATATATGCTATTGTACTGTTGTCATATATATGATAAGCTGTATTTGTGATTGGTTTGATATGTATATGTATCATAAGTGTTATTTGTGGTGTATATCACTATTTTGTATTGTCTGATTAGTATGTACCACTTTCTGTCATGTCTTGTCTGTTGATGTTTTTCAATGTCAACGTCTTTTGAAATTATGTTATACTGGTGTGCCAAATTATAGATTCAATTAAGTGACAATATCATAATTATCTAACAAAATCCAATGATGTTCCTTTTAAATCTATAATATAAACCAAATCTATGTCTTATAGGTATTCTGAGTATTTTATGAGAATTATATTTATTAAAGCAATTATTACATTCAAAATTAATTTCTATATTTAAAGACAGAGGAAAATAATAAAGACATTTTTAAAACATTGTAGAGAAATATAAATATTAATCAAAAGAGTAAGTGCATTTTATGCAATAACTTCCATAATGAGGTCTTATAGAACAGTGTGGAACCTTTATAATTGTCTTATATGTTCCTCTCACTGCCAGGAAAGCATATTTAAGCTATTTGTTAAAAAAAAATAAAAAATAAAAAAAAAGCTGTGTGCTATTTAATGTTTTAAATAACTACAACTACTATAACCACAGCTCCCAACTGAACACTGGGGAATTGGTCACAATGTAGCCTAGCAATTGGCAACCTGATTTGGCACATGTATGATCATATTATCTGATCCTACTATTTTTTAGCATGTACCAGTAAATGCTCATGTTCTTATATTGACCGATAATTGTTCAAACCCAGAGCCCAAATTGGTATATGGTGGTATGCCATACCTTTACTTCTCCCACTAATTTTTTTATTAAAAAACTTTAATTGCCCTGTTACTTATTATTCTCTATGTTTCCACTACTTGTAAAGTTTCTCTTCGACCATTGATCAAAATAGTCAGAAATTTACAGATTGGACAGATTAGTGGAGAGTGTATGGTCATTCGGATAGAATGAATAGCACATACACTCTTCAATTTTACAATAGTGTGCACATCAATTTGTTGCTAGAGGAAGGGCTGATTTTAAATTACAGTGTAGAGTTGAGCAAGGAAACCTCATTTCTCAACTCTAATGGTGTTTCAGTTCAACATAGTCTTGGCGAGCTGCAGACTGGTCTAGTGTTTAACCCATGGAGAAGTAGAGGCCGATAAGGATTTTGGGTGACTAACAGGTTCCAAGCTTCTTATGTAAATCCTCCCTGGATCTGTAATTAATTAACCACACATCTGTCCTGTATAGTTTATAGTTTAGATCCCAGGCATATGAAAATACTGCAAATATACTTCACAAATTATTATTAAGGGATTTAGAGATGATATTTTCTAAATGAATATGTATGTTAGGTATTGTTGATGTGTCATTCTGCTGTAAGGGCAACACTATTGTACTTTGCCCATTTGTCCTTATTTGGTTGTATCCATTTTTTGTCTTGTATTTGTCTATACTTGAACATTATAATTAAAGCTGTTATGTTTGAGTACAAATTCATATAATAAATAATAATTGTGAATAAAATGCTTTCATTCAATGTCAAGCATTTTAGTAATTGTTTGTCTTTGTGTTATGTTTATTTGTTGTATCTGTGACTTCATATAAATGTTTATTACCAAAGCTGTAATGTAATAAAAAAAACAACAATAGTTCAAATAAATAATAATTGTGGTATGATGAAAATTCAAGATTAAAAGACTATCATCTCCACTAGCATTAATTAGTGAAAAAAATTATCATTATTGTTATGGCATGTAGGAATAATGGAGACTGATATTGTTATTTTTACCTTGTTTTTTGTGCATTAGAACAAAGTATAAATACTGTAATAGCCAATTAGGTTTATTTGCTGTTAATGTTTGCTGTGTCATTTGCAAAGCATGCTTTTTGTGTTTGTAGCTTGTCCTTTTTATATGTGACTGTCAGTCTTTTCAAGTATTGCTCTATTGATCTGTTTACATGTGCTCAGAGAAAAAAAAATGTTTCGTTTTCTGCACAAAAGTATTGATTGTCGTATGTCTGTCATCAAAGAGGCAATTTTTTTAAACGACGGTCATGTTGACATTTCCCACCCATAAATATCATGCATTGGCATGATTAGGGGATAACATAAATACTTAGGGTACTCAGTCACCAATAGAGTTGTCTCTTCTGTCTGTCATCACATGTAGTCTGCTTCATGTCAGGGCCGGTGGGGGGGTACATCTTCTGATCCTTGAAATGAGAGTATGACAATAGTATATGATCTCATAACCAAGCACCAAACTCTCAGAGTAATACTGATATGGTGCCTATAGCCAGCAGCATCTCATGTAACAGGTTGCTGGCCTCATCTAGTTCAGTGAAAACACTGAAAG